>APFE031437683.1:19034-34225 GCA_000404065.3 Pinus taeda
TTATATATGTTGTTTTCTTTGTTTACAGAGGCGTATATACACATCTTTCCTTAAGTGAAACTACGTATATGCATGTTTCCTTAAATATTGTCGCGTATACACGCATCTGTGTGCAAACACAGTCACGCATATCTTTAATTTTTCAAGATTTTTAAAGTCTTTTTGTTTATGGAAGTTTGTATGCTGGTCTGGTTCAGTTTGGAATAGTTACTATTCTATCACAGTCTTTAGTTTTACAGTAAGCGTCTTATTTCAAATTCTCTCTGATTGTGAAAAGGTTGGTCTTGTTTAGTGGTCTTGAAAATGTCATTTGTTTTTGCTTAAGCACACAAGGTTCCTTGCAAGGAATCTTGGCTTCTCTGTGTCTTCAGGGCAAGAAGATTGATTTCAATCTTTGTGTTGAGTTTTGTTTTGGTGACTTTTTGGTTTGCATGCCCAAACTTTATTTCTATGACCATCTGCTTTTCTTGCTTTCTGAAAGTTGTTGGTCCACGCTTTCATGAAAGTTGTCTTTTCAGTCTTTTGGTTTTCATTGCCAAGCTCATCTCGCTGCTTGTTGATTGTTAAGAGAATTTCAAAGCACCTTTTTTGTTGAGTTCTCACTTGTTTTGTGTTGCAAACTCGCAAAGTGCTGCATTGCCTATTCTTCGGTCATCAAGTTTCAGTCTTGTTAGAGCATTTTTGAAAAGTCGTTTTTGTGTTGCTTTTGAAGGAAAATTTTTGAAACTTTGTTTTGATTGAGTTTTCCTTTTGTTGAGTGAAAGTGCCTATTTGTTTGTCTTCATCTTGTTTTTAGTTCTTAGACGAAATAAGCAACAAAAACTTATATTCCATCTAAACATTCTGAGTGGCAAATCAAAAATCGATAAACAAGAAAATTTTATTTCTTGATTTAAGAGTAGTTTTGAATTTTTCATCGGCATGTACTTGTTGCATTAGGATTAGTTTGTGCATATTTCTAGGCATCTATAGTTTTGTTAGCTTTTGTGAGTGTGAATTTTGAAGAAAAGAAAAGAAAAAGTTGTAGCTTTATTTGAAGTTCCTCTGAACCCTATAGAAATTTCTTGTCATGAAAAACCGAAAACAAGTGCATTTGCATGTAGTTTGGTTTTATTAATTTCTTTTGCATCAAAACACCACTAGTTTCACTTCCGCTTATCCCTTGACTTAAGTAACAACCCATTAAAACCAGGCGCTAATTTAAAATATACTAGAACTTTTTATATTTGTCAAGTTAGACACATCAACAAGTTTTAGGATATTTTAGGGCCTTGGATTAGGTGAGTGGAGAGTTAACTCTCTAAGGCCATTTTAAACTGTCAAACATAAGAGTCTGAATAGTGAGTGAAAATCCAATAGCATTAGGAAGACCAGGAAAGCTCTGGATCTGGGAGTTAAGCACGAGGGTTTGTAAAGACAGGGAAGAGAGATACCCCCTTTCCTACTTGTCCGAACTTACCTCACGACTGTTCCACCTGGCTTCTGATACGAGTTGGTAAGATTAGTTGCTACTCCTAGGGATCTACACAAGTGGTTGTGGAGGGGAATCCCATGGCACCTAAGGTCAACGTTGTATCACTCTCAGCGGTACTACTGGAGGGCACCCTTGCGAAGCTTGGGGGCTTGCACCGGCGCAGGCTGTTGTTAGGAGGTCAGCGTAACTTCCTTTGTTACCTTCGCTGATAGGACTGGGCCGTCATTATCCTAGACTATCTTCGAAAGACCCCTTACTTCACTTTCTCGTATTTTGGTGTCCGGTCCTAATCACCCAAAGCGGAAATACTTGGAAGTTGTTTGATTGGCTGATATCTTAAGGGACTTTATTGTGTGTGCTCTGTGCTCTTAGCTGGCCTAGCTTTCAATTTTTTGAGTGTTTATTTAGATCTTAACAAGAAATTCAAAGTGGCTGACTGATCACCTAGACGGTCTTGAAGAATTTGTGGTCTTTCACCACCAAGTTTAGAGCCTTCACCTAGAAGGCGCAGAGGTAATACTGCCACTGGGTTGCATCCCGTGGCAGCTGACACATCGGGGATTGATCCTCCTCTCGGGGGCATTAGTGTTCAACATAGACCTGGTACTTCCACAAAACAAGAGAGAAATACTCCAATACTTTCTCGAGTTCTCTTTCGGGCAGTAGATAATGTAGAGGTAGAAGAACTCTCAGAGTAGTTAGTGGCTCCGAATTCTCCCCTACCTTCTAGTCATTCAGAAGTGTTACAATACGTTGGGCATTCAACGCATCAACCGTCAAGTCTAGGTCACATTACGCCCTTATCGTCGATGACCACTACTTGAAGCATGGCTTCTACTACAAGTGCTACAACTATGCAGACTCGAATATCTGTACAAGGGGGAGGAACTATTTCCATCCCCTTTGCGTCTTTATTTAGGTCTTTTGCTAGCACATCTTTAGTTGGGTCTACCTCCATTCCTTCTACGAGTGGAAACTCCCAAACCAATGCTTTTAGTTCTGGATTTTTCCCATTTGGCACCCATCCACAAGGTATTTCGTCAGTTCCGTTCAGTGCCTCCACCTCCATGATGGGTGGATCGGCTTCATTCTAGGTTTTCCTTTTGGAAGTGGTCATATACCACATTCCAACCGAACAATTGGATCTATGCGGACAAAGTAGCAATCCTTTTCAAGGTTGGACTAACCCTGTGGTTAGTACTGTGGGAACTGGGAATCCATTTGTCGGCCAACAAGGGAATAGGCCGTACTCCACAGTTATTTCATTCAGAAGTATTCCTCCCCTAGCCTCTACTTGGAAGCCTTATCAGGGGTTGTCAACTCTTGATAATCCTTTAGGAGGAAACTTCGCTGGTTATGGAGGTTTTGCGGCTAGAGTTGGTCAAAATCTGAGTTATGCTGGATCACAAGGCTTGTCTTTTGGTTCAGCTGGTTTTGCTGGTTACTTTGGACAGCCTGGTGCCTTCCAAAATCCAGGCCAATCTTTACAGAGCTTTGGGCACTCCGCCCAGTCTAGGTGAAATCCCCAAGGTCCTCCTAGGCTTCCGTTTCTAGCAACTCTGAATTTTCCAAACCTCACAAAGTTAACGAATGATCCAATCAAATATAATCCGGCCTGGCCTCCGGTCCCAACCAAACTCCCTTCGGACATTCCAAAATTCGAAGGAAAGGGTAGTGAAGACCCAAGCGACCATGTAACCACATTCGATTTTTGGTGCTCGTCGAACTCCCTTATTGATGATTCAGTGAGGTTGAGACTTTTTCAACACACCTTGACTGGTAATGCGGCCAAATGGTATATAGAGTTGCCAGGGGGTAGCTTTACATCTTTTTCCGACTTAGCTAACATTTTCCTAAATCATTTCCAGTTGCCTGTCCATTATGATGTCGGAACCGAACTTTTGGCCACCTTTCATCAGGACACAACAACTCACATTTCTGACCATATTCAGGAATGGAGACAGAGAAAGAGGCTCATTAAAGCCAAAATCCCTCCGGAGTACCGTCTCTAATGGTTTCTGAAATATTTACAACCTGAGATCTCTAATGATGTCTCCATGTCCGGAGTCTATTCTAAGGAGCAAGCGATTTTTAGGGCCCAACAATTAGAATTGATCTACTCTTAGTCTGGGATCCTACAAAAATACTTGCCAGATGCTCCTGGGTCGAAGGTTGACATAGCCAAGTCAAAGCTAGGTCCCCATGCCGATGGTGTATTTCGATCGGTAGACACAAATGCGGTGAACTTGTTGAGCCAATTGCAGCAGTTGTCATTGCAAACTGCTTCAAACAACCAAGTCACATCGTCTAATACTTCGTCTTCCCAACCCTCTTCGATTAATGCTGTCGAATCTGATAACCCCAAAGGAAATCAAAACTCTAATGGGAAAAAGAAAGGACAAGGTAAGAAAAAGAATCAGGATGGGAAGGTTGACACAAATAAATCTGGAAATAATGTTGGTGGGGGTAGAAATGAGTCTAGAAAGAAAGTCAAGTTTCCATGCAAGTTGTGTAGTGGAGACCATTTAACTAATCTCTGCCCGAAGATTCAGGACGCTCAGCGCTTGTTAGGGCAGCAAGGGGATTCTAGTTCTCAAGCTTTGTTAACCAACCATTTTCCCCAAGGGGAGCAATTTCTTGCTGGCACGAGTTCAAATCCTATTACCTCCTCTGGGGGCAGCCAGGAAGGGGAAAAATCATCGAATATTTTCATGATGGGTTTTAATTTCCATGTGGTTACTCGGTCACGTGATTACGGTGAAGCCGAAACTTCTAAGGACAAAATTTCTCTCGTAAATACCGACCTTCATATTGAGTGACCCCTTGTTGAGACTATACCACGGATACCGAAAGGTTCCGCTAAACACGCGACTATTAATCCTAACGCTAGGGCCACCCAAAATTATTCCATTGTGGAGGATCTGGCCCAGAGTCCATGTGCCATGTCCGCTTTAGAGGTTCTCCAGTCTTGTCCGGCTAAATGAAGTGCTTTACTCTCGGATATTGGGGCAGTTGATCCAACCAACTCTTTAGTGCTCACTTTTGACATGTTAAATGTCAAAAAGCGACTCCCTCATCACATGGGTTTTCAGATAAAGTCTACATACTAAAATATTAACATTTTTCGCACCATTATTGATGAAGGAGCTTCCATGTGCGTCATGTCGATGTCATGTTGGAAGGCCATTGGATCTCCTTCGGCTATTCCTTCACCTACGCTCCTGACTCCGTTTGATGGCCATTCTCACAAGCCGCATGGGATTATCCAAGCCTTTCCTATATGTGTTGGACGAAAGGTCCTCAATATTGAAGTAGAGGTCATAGATGCTAACCTAGACTATAATCTCCGGAAGGAACTGGCTATATGAGATGGATGCCATCGTTTCGACTCTGTTTCATGTCATCTGCTTTCCTCATCAAGGGAAAACCGTTAAGGTTGATCACTTGGATTATTGTCCAGTTGATCCTCAAGAAACTTCTGACTCTATTGTCCCCTTAGTGGATAACCCTTGCCCGCCTACTGAGAATTTAGGAGTTGGGATGTATTCCTAATTGATGGGTACCTTTGATTTTCCCTCTCCTATCGTTAGAATCAATGTCATTTCATCATCTAAGGAGTGCTCTCGAGAAGAGTTCTTCAGAAGTCATTATTTTTCCGACCCTTGGACCTTGCCTTCACCTACAACCACATTAGCTAAAGGACAAGTTAATGGAATGGCATTCCCTATGTCTGCGGTTGAGCTTAGATATCAGTCTATCGTTAACTCTGCAGATGACCATTCTACTCCTTTTTCCAAAGAGGAGCTCGATGGTCATGTGGCCCGGCTTGGGCCTTTGATTCTACCTCCGCCTTGGACTGCTTAGATACGGTTTTACCTTCTGAAGAAGCAATCCTCGAAGTGATGATGGGTGTAGATCGACTTTGGTAAGACTTACACCATCGTTCATATTTTCTTTCTCCATTGCAGGAAGTGGAATCTAGGTTCTCCAAGCTATTCATTAGTGATGTTTGTAGGATATCAAATCCTTTGGCTCCAACACAATTTTGTGCTGAAGGTAATATGTCGATGATTTTGGAAATGATATCTATAAACATCTCTAGGTACCCTAACGTTATTGAGAATCTCTTCATCGGAATTGAATGTTCCCCTGAAGAAGTTCAAATTTACACCAACCTTTTCAAGGAATTTCGAGATGTATTTGCTTGGCCTTATGAAGAAATGCCTGGCATCGATCCTTCTATAGTTCAACATGAGATCAAGACGTATGAAAACGCCAAGCTGGTTCATCAAAGGCTTCAACCGGTTAATCCTAGGAAAGCGGCAGCCATTAAAGATGAGGTAGAGAAGCTTCTTAAGGCGGTTTTTATATACCCTGTTCCTCTTACCAACTGGGTTTCTGATCTAGTCCCTATGGATAAAAAGCAAGGAACAATCCGAGTATGCATCGACTTTAGGGACCTAAATAAGGCTTGTCCAAAAGATAATTACCCCACGCCATTCATTGATCAGATTATTGATGAGTGTCCGGGTAATGAGATTTTTTCCTTTATGGACGGTTTTTTAGGTTATAATCAAATTTCTATCCATCCTGAGGATCAACATAAGATAAATTTTATATGTCCCTCGGGTACTTTTGCATAGAGAAAGATGTCGTTTGGTCTCAAAAATGTTGGAGCTACTTTCCAGCGGGCCATGTCATATGCTTTCCATGACATCAAACATATCATCGAACCATATTTGGACGATCTCGCTGCTCGTTCTCGAAAGAGAACTGATCACCCCAGTCACTTTCGAATGGTTTTTTAGCGATGTCATTTTTATAAAATCCGGTTGAATCCAAACAAGTACATTTTCGCGGTTACTTCCAGTCGGTTGTTAGGGTTCATCGTGTCAAATGATGGGATTAGGGTTGATCCCTTCAAGGTGGAAGCGATAGTCCAGTTTCCTCCCCCGTCCTCCATTCGACAACTTCAAAGTCTTCAAGGGAAGGCAAATTTCTTAAGACGATTTATAGCGAACTGTGTAGATATCACTAAAGGGTTTATGCATTTGCTTCGCAAAGGGATTCCATTCGTGTGGGACGACTTTGCACAGCGGTTGTTTAATGCTTTGAAAAAGCCATTATTCTCTCCCCGCTTTTGAGTCCACCGGATTATGGTAGGGACTTCCTTTTATATCTTGCTACAGCAGAATCAACCATTGGTATGGTTCTCGGTCAAGAAGACGATGCTCTCACAGAGCGTGTGATTTATTATTTGAGCCGAGGCTTGATAGGTCCTGAACTTCGCTACTCTCCGGTTGAGAAGTTGGCCTTGGCAGCTGTCCATGCTATCCAGCGGCTCCGTCATTATATTTTACTACGCAAAACTTTTGTCTTGGCAGCAGTCAATCCGTTTGAGTTTGTCCTCAGTAGGCGAGTGATTGGGGGAAAATATAATCGATGGATTGTCATTTTACAAGAATTTGATCTCGATTTCTTCTCTGCCAAAGCCAAGAAATATATGGTTTTTGCCGAGATAATTTCTGAGCTGCCTTGTGGAGAGGACACTGTTTATGAGGAAATTTTTCCCGATGAACATTTATTCCTCATCTCTTCACTCGACCCTTGGTATGGAGATATCATTGTTTATCTCCAGACTTCGAAGTTTCCCTCTAATTTCTCTAAGGATGAACGTCGCAAATTACGTCACGTCGCTAAAAATTATGTCATCATTGGTGATGCATTATATCGTCGGGGGGGTTGATTCAATCCTTCGGCGCTGTTTAATCTTAGAGGAGGCAGAGTTAGTGCTAAATGACTGCCATAGTGGAGCTTGTGGTGGTCATATATCAGGGCTTGCTATAGCTCAGTGTATCTTGCCTACCGGCTATTTTTAGGTTTCGCTCTTCAAATATTGCGTTGAAGTGGTCAAACGCTATCACCCGTGCCAATTTTATACTCAGAAGATGCATGCACTTCCAGCTCCTCCTTTTCCTGTTGTCACTGTCAGTCCCTTTAATAAGTGGGGTATTGATTTTACGACTTGTAATCCGCCTTTAGTAGCGAACCACAAGTATATTATCGTGGCCGTAGACTACTTCACGAAGTGGGCTGAGGCCATGCCCACTTATAAAAATGATAGTGAGACAACGACATTATTCCTTTTTAATCATATTATCTCAAGGTTCGGTATCCCAAGAGAGATTGTCACTGACCATGGCAGTCATTTCCAAAATCAACTAATGTCCGAATTCGCTCTAAAATTAGGTTTCCGGCAGGAACATTCGTCTCCTTATTATCCTCAGGCCAATGGACAAGTCGAGGTAGTAAACAAAACTCTTAAGACGATCCCGCAAAGGACAATTGACAAGAATCGATCCAATTGGCATCTGATGTTGTATCCGGCTCTATGGGCATACCGAACCTTCGTCAAGACTGCTACAGGTTTTACACCTGCTCAGTTAGTTTATGGGTTGGAATCTATCTTTCCTGTCGAATGTGAAATTCCATCTCTTAAGTTAGCTATTGAGCTCCTTCCAGAGATCTCTAGTCTCGAAGAGCGCCTCCTTCACTTGGAACATCTCGATGAGCAGCTTCGAGATGCAGCCACAGTAAATGAGGCTCATAAGAAAAGGGTTAAAACCCAGTATGGTAAAGCTGTCTGGCCTCGTGTCTTTTCTGAAGGTGACCTCGTCTTGGTCTATGACCAAGATAAGGACACCTTGGGGGCAGGAAAATTCAAACCTATGTGGTACGGTCCCTACATAATTAAACAAGTTTTAACAAAAGGGTCGTATGAGTCAATCGATTTCGAAGGAAACAAATTAGAGGAGCCTTGAAATGGGCTCTACCTTAAGACGTACTTTGCTTAAGTAGTAGTTAGGCAATTATCAACACTTTTTGGTCTGCTTTGGCAGGTGTTGATGGATGAATTGGTATATTTCGGATTCGCCGATGGTGCTATTCAGCACACTCGGAATCTTGCTTCCGTAGCCTGGGTACTTTATTATCCAACTGGTTGATTGATGGTATCAAGGGGAGTGTGCATCGGTCCCGCTTCAAACAATATGGCTGAGTATACTTCTGTCATTAATTTGCTATCCGAGGCAATTTCTCACGAAATCGAATCGTTGGTAGTTTATCTTGATTCACAATTGATAGTGTCACAATTAAATAACACTTATCGGGTAAGGGATCCATGTTTATATCACCAGTATTTAAGGGTGAGGTTGTTGCAAAGATCATTTACTTATATTAATTATTTGCATATTCCAAGATCTCATAATTGGTTAGCTTATTCTATCGCTAATCAAGCATTAGACTGGCACATCAATCATTCATCACAATAAATTAAGAATCAAAAGGTCAACTGTATATATATATCATAAAGCATCTCAAGTGTACATAAGTCTGTCCAAAAAGTATACAAAATTGGGACTCAAATTCCCATAATCATGTCCACTATATCTAATTCCCCGGCTCAAGATGAGCGGCTAAGTAGGCAACTACTGCATTAGCCACACGCCTAAAAGTGCGGACCCAGTCTCATGGCATGCCAACCATGTGACGCTGCATCTCTACAGGAAGGTCCTTTACCGCCTTCATTGGGACTCGGTGAGTCAGTCTCACCAGGTGCCGCTGAACTGTGTGTAGAGTCTGCTCCGTGTTTGCAGCCGCCTCTTCGGCCCCTTGGCCGCGACGTTTGTGCCGTGGGAACTCATCTGGTCGTACTAGCCCAATATTTGGAACATGATCATCATATTAGTCATTTGAATCCTATCAAAAACATTTTCAAAGTTCATTATTATATTTGAAAAATAAAAAAAATCATAACATCAAAAATCACTTACCAATGTCACCCCATGCTGCGGTCTGTGGTAATGCTAGATCGGGATCTCCTCGAAAATCCAACCCGGCATAGGGATAGTCATCAATGGTGATGATCTGCTGATCCCACTAGGAAAAGAAGTCGTCGTCAAAAGCAGTCCGTGGGACCTCCCCACCTCCCAAACGTTTCATCAGGTCAGCCCACCTGCCCATCCGTGGATCTTGTGGGGTGCTGATTGAAACCGGTACTCTGGGATGAAGTGTTGAGACTCTCTCGAAAAGGAAAGAACACAAGATAGTCCCATAACCGAATTTTTTGGTCTGTCCTCTCTTGATAGAAGTGATTTGGTTTTTCATACTAGCCAGAAGAGGAGTACACCAATCAAACACAGTGGTGAGACAGTCAACTGCAACGCTCATGGTTTTCCATTATGCTTGATGTAGAGAAGTTGATTCGTTCACTCAAGCTATGGTGAACAGGATTATCCTCAATGATAGACTCGCCACATGTGTGATGGAAATCTGACTTCCGACTTTCTTCGGATGTCCCGGGAAATATATCTATACGTAGTCCTCGATTGAGAGATTTCTTCGTGTTCTGCCTCGGGCTTGTACCACCTCTCCCCTTCGGGAAAGGCCTGTGATGAAGTAGATATATTCCACTTCTATCCCGAGTGGCATCTGGTCAATCATAAAAGCATCCTCCTCAATGTTCCAATAATCAAGAAGCATCTCGAGAAAATGTGTGTTTGCTTTCATATTTGGCATTTTGAAGAACTTTAGCAAACCACGTCCCCACAATGCATCCAAAGCCTCAGGACTGTTCATAACTTCATCATCTACTGCAGTATGTTGTCTTTCTCGCCAAGTGACTGGCATCCTGAAAGAAAAATGATTTTCAACCATTAGTTTTTTTGTTTGAAATGTCCGCGGTGTATACACGGGTCCCTTTACACACAGTTGCGTGTAGGGCCCGCGTGTACGCGGGTTTCATATTACCAACCCGCGTATACGCCACGGAGGAATTTTTTACTAAACCCCAATGGTAAAAAATTAATTAAAACTTCTAAAACTAGTCACAATCAATTACAAGATAAGAATAAGAGTTACCTGGAGACTTTAGAAGAATCTGAACGGTTGAATTTGGCGTATGGGAAGTTTGCTCCTTTTGCTCCACTTCTCTGCTCTCAAACTCAAATGGTGAAAATGGTGAGTTCAAAAACCCTTTTATAAGCTTTGAAAATGTCAAATTTTTTCAAAACTTGATTTTATTTGGTCTCATGTAACTTTTAACTTGGGAGCTTGGAGTGTCAAGAATGGTTTGATTTTCAAGACATTTTGGACGTTTTCGATAGTTTTGAGATGGTTCCATGACTACAAACCCGTCATGGTAGGTATCACACTAGCATATAGGTTGGGGAAGCCATTTTTCTGTTGCATTATGCATACTAGCCTCCATTTTTCGATACACTTGCCATAGGGTCGATCCCATCGTGTTATGGTTCGTAAACCATCTTCACTTGCCGATTCTTTAAATCATGACACGATGGTAGAGCCATCCTTTACATGGGAATCGTAGTTAGCACCTCACTTACATTTTTTGCCCATTCTCCTTTGTTTTGAGTAGGCTCGGGAGTCCTCTGTAGTCCCGCCATGAGTTATGCAATGAAGACTCATTCCTCTTTGATTCTTCGCTTCGTTCTGGCCTTATACCCTAGAGGCTCCTTTGTGTTGAGTTGTACTACTGCATTGAATTTTGACTATTTGCACCTTTTTGCCTTGAGCTGGCTTCACTTGGACTCGTGTTTAAGCCAACTTTTGACCATGACAACTGCTAAATCAAACTTGCATACCTTTGACTTCTGCAACTTGACACACCTGGACCCATGGAAGGAACACACTTTTGAGTGTCTTTGACCAGTTTTCACCTCCCTACATTGAGCATAGGAATGTTCTAATCCCAGGAACTAGATCATCTGCTTTGCTGACACTTGTTCTTTCCACTGTACTATAGCATTCTTTTATTCTTTTTCCAGCTTTAAAGAAAAAGACCAAAAAATTATATATTCCAAAAAGAGAAGGAATGGGACAATATCTTCATTTATTGTTGGCAGCTAGAGTCAGTCATGTCGCCCTTGAACAAAGCACTCAAAGCAAAGTCTCCTCCGTTTGGGTGGGATTTAGTTTGACTTAGGTATGCCTTAACCTTGGTATTGAGTCAATTCTCCCCCGATTGGTTATCTCTTCCAATCATATGGAGGGTTTGTTTGTGCCTCCTGCGCAACGAGCTTATACAAAGTCATCATATGCTGCCACATAGTCACATTGAGTCGTGCTTTTGTTCAAGGGAAGTTAGCGTGATTCGGCCTCTCTGTCGTGTCTCTTGACTTATTTTTTAGTCGGCCATCCCTGGTTGTCAGTACTATGTCTATCATCACATTAGTTATATTGGTCCTTTACTCATGCTGGTTTGAGAAGGTCTCCATTGACTTCTTGTTGGCAGGTCTTGTCCCTATCGACGACGACATCTTGCTCTAAGAACAGGCCTAGAGCTGCACCCTGGCCCTATTTTCATTATTGATAGGTCACCTTGTGCTCATCATCGATCAGTATCATGGGTCTTTGACTGAGTGGTTTCCCTTGTGTTCGACATCAGCTTACATTATCACACATTGGGATCGTGCAGTACCTTGTTTCCATTTGACCCTATTGGTGGATACCTCGCCTCTGTGTCAGCTTTCATTATTGGTTGGTTCAGAGGGTTTCTGTCGTGCGCTAGCCACATCTTGTGTACACCGGAAACGTACTTCGGTCGGGTTACTACATTTTTTTTGTTTGATTCCTTCGACATTATTGGCCTACAGGTTACACTCGTGCTAGATTGATGGAGGATGCCTTAATGCCTTCCTTCTAGTGGATCTTTCCCTATTGACTTCGACTCATTGCTCTGGGGAAAAGATCTAGATTCCACTTTGCAGTACCTTGGGGTTTGCAGTCATTAGTGGTAGATCCTTCGCTATCGACAGTGGGAAACCATCATTGTCTCCTGATCAATAGATTCTTACAGGTGTTCGACTCCAGCTCATGTATTCACACTTGTTGGATTGTACTAGGTACCTTGACACTCATTATCATTATCGGTGAGTAGTCTCGCGTTTGTTAACGGTATACATCAATGACTGGTAATCAAACTATTTCTCACATGGTCGACTTCAGATCATTTATTCCCATGCTATAGAAATGTACCACGGTGGTTGGTGAAGACCTCAGGTTGTATCAGCATTCATTGATTCACTTGATAGTTGCTCCTGTTGCTACTAGTTGATACCACTTCACCTTATATGTTGCAGTCATTCATGGCGACATTTTATATGTTGGAACCTATGTTTGCAGTGTAATACCATCTTATTCCATCATGTTCATTTGGTACTTTTTGGGATCAGTCTTTGATATCAGTGATCAACTTCATCTTTCAACATCACTGACATTCTTATGTATGATATTTAGACATGTACTTGTTCGATCGTGATCAGATGATCCATTATGTACTTCTAGTCTTCTATACTTGTATACTTAGTGGATCCACTTGTACTTCATATGCGGACATGCTTTACTTTCTCGGAGCATGGGTATGCCCGCCTCAGACAGTTTTTCTTTCTGATCTCCTTTTGTGGCTTGGCAGGTTGAATTCTGGTGTAGTCTTTCTCAGTTTTCGACAGATTTCCTTTCCATGAACTTTCTTAATACATTTCGGCCATCATGTACCCCTTCTGACCTCATATATTGGGGGCATCTATTATAGTTCCAAATCTCACTCTTGTGGTTTGTGATGCTGCACTCATGGCCTAGGGCAACCCCTCCTTCCAGACCTGGTCCAAAATTTAAAAAACAATGTTTTATTCCCTATACACGACATTTCCCTAAGCTAAACGCGTGTATACGTAGGTATGTGTATACCCAACCCATGTATATGTCTTAAAACACTTAAAAAAATATAAATCTCCTTAATTTCGGGCAGAGATCATGGGTTTTACCTGTTGATTTCCCTGACCAGGTCTAAAGATCCTAGTGCCTCCTGCACTTCCCCCATTCTACACGAAACCATTGTTTCCTTGTGTGTGTTGATGTTTTCATACTACTTGAGATATCATGGAGTAAGTCATGGAAGGAGATTGTTAAAGGCTTGAGATTAGATGGATCCAGAAGACGGTTCCGCTTGGAGCCCGCGAAAGGATGAATTAGGATAAATTATTCCTTTCTGTACTTTATTTGTCTATAATAAAAGAATTACCTGTCTTTGTTCCTGATATAGATCTTCTTCATGTTTATGATATTCATGTCATGATTCATATGTGAACGGTTGTTTAATTGCATAACTAGCTACCTTTCCTTATAATATGAAGATGGTTTCTTTGTGATGTTTAGTCCATATACTATTGTACTTTCTTGAATTTATTGTTTTTCAGGTCAAAGGAGCAAAAGGAACTCCAAGAAGGGTTTGGACCCTGGAAGGCTCTTCTCAAACGTAGGACCTCAGGTACGCCCCCTATCGTAGAGTTTGCTTATAGTAGCATTATGGCTATATAGAATGTGTGTTTCTTTGTATAGATACCCTCTAGTCTGCTAGGATATCCACCCAAGACCCTAGGGGAGTTTATCCCACAACAGTAATGACTCGATCATTTTGGTCATTTTTCTCTCTTAGCATCAGAGGATGATGAAGACTCGCCCCTCTGTCTTCTTCTATCAACATTTCCCTTGAGATTCTCTGCAACCATGATGTTTGATTCCACTTCGAAGGTTGCATCTTGCATGTTAGCCAAAGTAGCACATCGCCTCTCTCTCAACAGTAGGTAGAAGTCAGAATCAAAAGCACTAGCATAGGTGAGTTTAGCAGAGGTAGTAGTGGGTTTTACTTCAGCTAATATCTTGTTGTACATATGGTTAAGCCTCTTATTAAAATCAGACATCAACTCACCATTTTACCTCTTCAAGTTCCCAAACTCAGTGTGGTAGTAGAGGAGATCCTCTTATCCCCCCAATGCTTTAGGAATGCATCATCTAAAGCTTCAATACCTGCTATAGATCTTGGGGTTAGTTCTTTGAACCATTTTCTAGTCTCTCCATCTAGGCTTTGGACAAAGACTCTCATCCACACATCATCTTCACTAATGTCCAGATTATCAACATAGCTATAGAATGGCTCAAGATGTTCTTCAGCAGTAACACCTTCAGTCCCAGTGAATTTAGGCCTATATTTATGATATTCTCTAGTAGGCATGGCATTCAGAGGAGTGGGCAGTATTAGAGGTCCATACCTAGTAGCTATGATTCTTTCCATTTTGGTAGGTTCTTGTGGACCTGCCATAGTTGTGGTGGCTAAAAGAGTACTGACAGTCTGAATGATAGAGGGCTGAGGAGTGACTGATAGGACTAAAGGAGTATGATGGATGGGAGGTGAGGTTTCCTTTGGGCTTACAACAAAAGGAGAACCTAAAGAATAAGGAGATTAATGAATCTCTGAGAGTTTTTCTTCACTTCTAATATTATATGATATACTCTCAACATGTATTTGTTCTACTACAAGCATTTTGTTGGGTTGTGTTATATTCTTTCCACGACTCCTACATAGTGAACTGGGGGGGTTAGAGGGGGCGCAGGGCCCCCCCTTCATTGCGCCGATTGCGCAGCGGGGGGGTCACAAGGGGGCTGGAAGCCCCCCCTGTCCGGGGGGTTTGAGGGGGGCTGGTAGCCTCCCTCTACGGGGTTCGAGGCAGCGCCCCGAGAAAAAAAAATTTGGACCCTATATTAGGTTGGGTGAACCTACCTATGTTTTTCGGTCCATGGTTTTGGACGTGATGGTTTTCGGTCCATGGTATTGGATGCTTCGGCATGTATAAATATGTAT
>APFE031437706.1:0-12440 GCA_000404065.3 Pinus taeda
CCACAAGTAACTTTTTAGAGATGAAACTCGTGCCTTTTGACCTTTACAGGGGTACGCACCCAACCTTTAGCTTACAGAGCATACAAGTACGCAGGTACAGTGTGTTTTGAGTGCGTACCCGTAGGCAAGGTAGAGAGAACCTGCGTACCCAGACATAAACATGTTTTAAAGTGACTTTCTCTCTTTTTGAAGTTTGACATGAAGAGCAAAGGTTTGAGGCTTGACAAGGAGGAAAAAATGGCTATTTAATTGTAGATAGCCATGGTGACAAATTTCAGTGTAACAGTGCGAGCTTCAAAAACAACTTGGTATATCGGCAAGCATGAAAAGCTTGATTTATGGAGGGAAAATACTGCAGGAGAACTCCACAATTCATGACTATGGAATTGCCAAAAATTCGACCATCATCCTCAAATTGATATTTTGAGGTGGATGCTCTAGGACCAGCTCAAAAGGCATAAGCACTTTCAAGGACACAGTCAAAGGGAAGGAGGAATCCCAAAACAAACCAACAGAACTTCCATATCGACCTGGGCTCTATATCATCAAGGAGAAATCCCAAATACCAACCTTGACAATCTCTTTCCCTGAGGTAAATGAGCTCTATGCATATTTCCATACCAAAGTAGTCATATGTAGATTTAATGTTTGGCCTAAATAAGTTGCTTTACATCAATGGATATTCTCCACATCGACATAAAATGTGAATTCATCTATGCTCCAAGGGTTTTTTATTGTCAAATTTGAAAGAGTAAAAGGTAAGGATTATGTCCTAAGTGAGGAACCATGGTTCTGGGGTAATGCAAGGCTCTTCATGATACCTTGGTTCTTAAGTTTTCATTCCTCCACTATGGTGGTATCCAAAATGCCTATATGGGTGAGGACACACAATCTACCACTACATTTCTAGCACCACAAAGTATTAGAAGGAATTGGGAACTCCCTTGTGAAATTTATTAAGATTTATACAAGTAGAGTTTCAAAAGGCATTTTTACCTTTTCCAGAATATGCATTGAGGTAGATTTTATTCAAGGTTTACGTGATCACATTATGTTGGTTCACAACAATATACAATGGACTCATTCACTAGATTATGAAAATATGACATTCTGTTGTCGTGGATGTCTACAAACAGGCCACCTACAAAGTGCATGTTCACAAACTAAAAAAGGCCCCAAAAGAAAAAAGAAACAAGCTCAAAAGCCCAAAGGTTGTCAATGCATTGATCCCCTCGGAGAAGTAGCAGATGAAGCAGAAGTTCTAGAAAATACTATAGACAATAATGAATAGATCACCTAGAACATCTCACAAAAGTATGAGATTGAGCACAGGTCCGCATTAATTATGAGGCCCACCATCCCTCTACAGCAGAGTGAGCAGCACACTCCTCGAAAAGAGGTTAGTACCAACAAACAATACATGGATGATAAGGTTCTGATTCTAAGAAATACAAAAGAGAATTAAATGTCTATTGTAACATCCACACCCAACATTGGTGGTTGGCGAAAAGTGGAAAAAAATAAAGGTGGGAAATAATAGATCAATTATTTATTTTTTCCATTGGAAAAATAAAGACTTATATTTTTAATAAATGAAATAAATTAGAAAATTAGAAAATTCAAAAAAGTTATACAAATTATCAATATATTAAAAACATGCTAAAAAGGCATGAAAAGGAATTGAAGAATAAATTATAAAAATATTGCATTGTATTAAATTAGGACTTTAATAATTACTTACATAAAAGTAATAAGTTTTCTAAATTTTGGAGGGTGAGATGAATTGGATTAGTACTGTAGTTAAAGTACACATTTCATATTAATAGCCTAGGGGTTCAATTTGGAGGGGTCCTTGTACATGAAGCTCTTTTACTATTGAGAAATCAAGATTTCAATCCTTGGACATAGCCCTCACCAATTTATAATTAATTATTAATATCTTATATATATATATATATATATATATATATATATATATATATATATATATATAATATAATATATCTATATATAATATATTTGGATGAGCGCCACTATTGCAACAAGGATGTGCAACTCGTGGGCTACTATCTTTAGTTATTAACCTGGGGTTCGTACAAAATTGGAGGTGACATTGTTATATGAACAAGTAGAAGTGAAGGTCCTGCCCGTTGTCACTATTCATCTGGTGAGAGACCCCAGGGGTTCGAAGCCAGACTTCTATAGGGTCAAAAGAGGCTTGATTCTTTGATGGAAGAAGAGAAAATCTATTCTAAGAGAGCTACTCTACTGTAGTAATGAAGAAAACAACATGTATTGCTAAATCACACCATATCCTAATTAACCATTTAAACAACTATGCTAAGCAGAATTGCTAAACAAACACTATCCTAATGTTTCTATCTAAGTTACAGAAGTAAAGAGCATCACACCAAAGTAATGTATAAGTAAGGAAACTAAACTAAATCCATTTTCACTCTTTTTTTGGTTTTTTTGGTAAAATCAAGCATGCAATCTAAGTGTTCTTGTAGATATGAGAGGCAAATGGAAGGTGGTTAAGGATGGCTAGAAGGTCTATGGAGTGGCAGCATTTAAAAGATACTCGGAAAAAAGTTCAAGAAGGAGTCAATTGGAAGATAAATTGGAGATCGAAATCAACGAAAGGAAGACGTAATGAAGCAATAGTGCATAGGAACCATTAGATTGGGTGGAAACAATATTAACGAAAGATGAGCAATGGAGATCTTATCACATGATATTATGTTAATGTATGGATGAATAGGATTAACAGAAGATGAGCGGCGAAGATCTTAACGCAGTAGATTGAGTTAATAGATGATTGAATGTGGATAAGGGAATATGAGTGGTGGAGATCATATCGCGAGGATTAATTGAATAGATGGATGGATCAATCAATGAACAAGATTAACGCGAGATGAGCAGCGGAGATCTTATCACAAGAGAATAAGTGAAAAGAAGGATGGATCACATAAAATCACGTGGCGATACAAGGGTAAAAAAACATGCATAATGACGGAGTGGGCTTTTGTAGGTGGTAAGTAGTTTCTAGTGTGCCCTCAAAGCTGTAAGCAGAATTCCTAAATTTTATGCAATTAGCCTATGTGAGAGACACGTAGCACGAGAAAACCACTTTTCTCATGTGCTCTCAGGTGGATATTGACCATGCAAGAATTCATGCGAGATTATGCGATAGCAGTTGGATCAGGCGTGATTGATCAACTATGGAGATCGGCCAAGCTAGTTGGCGATTGGGTGATGCGATAGCCATTGGATCAGGCGAGGATGATCGATGGTGGAGATTTGGAGCACCTGAAGTCAAACATTGAAATGAATATAGGTGGCAAGCAGTATCACGCTTGAACCCCCCAGCAATTTCAGGTCATAGATCTTTGTCAAACACCTTGACGTCATGGTTAACTACGGGGGTTGAGCCTGAGTTATAACTCGTGCTTGTTGCTCCCCCATAGGGTAGTTTACCTACCTCTTGAACCCATGCTTACTTAAATATTGTGCTATCTCTCTAACTTTAATATGGGTTGGAGCCCCACCTTACATCGAATTTGAATGCCATAAAAAATAAATCACTGTTTTCAGACTCTTGCATTCTCTTTTGATTTTTAAAATAATTTCCTTTTTGCCACCTAACTATCTGCTTTGTTGAAGGTGGCCAAATTAACACTCCACCTTTTCACTTATAAACCAACTACCTCGTAACCCTTACAACTTTTGATGAAATGATGCATATAAATGAGTGAGTGGGATACTGACCTGTGGTATTGATGCCATGTTTCAGTTGTCGAAGATCAGAGGTGCTGCATTGTTTATTTTTTGCATGGCCATTCTTCTTCCTCCTCGGTTGTCTTTTTTCTGCTATTTGGAGCTCCTGGATCATCCTAGCGAAGACCTATAGCTTACGATTGATATTCTATGGGATAGGCTACTACAAGACCTAACCAACCTACCATTCACCCTCAAATTGCTCCCTGTAGGTTTTTGAGGGATCCTGTAGGAATATAGTGGATCCCGTAGAAAACACAATCTTCGCCTAAATAGAAGAAATGAATTGAAAAAACAATGGAATTGATGGAGAGATGTATGGTAAGGAGTGGAGGAGATGAATATATGTGAGGCAGGGTTCCCTTTGGATCCTCTCTTTTCTCCTTGATTGACTTTCTTGCCCACCTGCAAATAACAATTACGTCTTTTTCTATTTTTTTCTCTTTTTTTTTTGGAAAAACACCTAGGCTGCCTCAGAGAGGTTTTCATCCTAGGTGTTTTTCTTGGGCGCCTCAAGGAAGGTTTTCACTAAGGGATCTACTTATTCTTTTTTCCATTTTTTTCTTATCCTTGGCTCGCCTCACAAGGTTTTCAACCCAAATATGGGACTCAGGCACCTCATGGAGGTTTTCACCTGAGTCTCTTTTTTTTTTTTTTTTTTTGAGTGACCTGATGAGGGAGGAGCTGGAGCTTGCTCCACCATCATCACTATTTTATTGATATTGTCAATGAACCCTTTCTTTGATAAAGGCCTCTTGTACATTTTCAATCGGTGTCCATTAACAAGTAATGGAATGGCTTCTTCATCTATAGTTCTGATTTGCATTGAGCCATTATCATGGCATATTTCCACCATAGAACGTCCGAGCCATCTTGTCCTTAGCTTGCCATTGAAGTCTTTATACCTAGAATCATATAACAATGCCCAATCACCATCGTGAAATTGCTTCTCCTTAATATGTCTATCATGCAATATCTTCCTTTGAAGCTGAACTATCTCTCTATGTAGGAGGGCCTGCATTCTCAATTCATCCAAGCCATTCAAATGGAACAATATTTCTTTCTATGCACAACTGAGATTCAAATCTAGTTGTGTTGCCATCCTCAATGTGTTATATTCAAACTCAGTGGACAACAAAGCCTTTTTCCCATAGACCAGCTCATAGGGTGTAAATTCAGTGGCGGTCTTCCATGCTGTATTATAGGCTTAGGTGGCCTCAACTAGTCTCTCTGCCCAATCCTTCCTATTGTTGCTTACTACCTTGGTTAACATGCTCTCTAGTGCCCTGTTGGTCACCTCCACTTACCCATTAGCTTGTGCATGATAAGGATTGGAGGTCCTATGCTTGATTTTGTGATGGCTGCATAGTTCTTCAACCATGTTGGAGGTAAACTGGCTACCTTGGTCTGTGACTAGCTCTCTAGGGTACCCAAATTTGTAGAATACATTCTCCCTTAGGAACTCAACCACCTTCTCTTCTGTTGCTGCCTTAATCACCTTGGTTTTAGCCCGCTTAGTCAAATAATGAGTGGACACAATAGTGTACTATTTTTTCTTTGAAGGAGGGTTTATAATTCTAGCATTCACATATGGTTTGTTCATTAAATATTTGATTGCAACATGGTTAGTATGCACAAATGTTTGGTAGCCTATAATGTAATGTCTAAATTTGTTTAATGAATGTACAACAACGATGAGTTCCTTTTCAGTCATAGTATAATTTAGCTAAGCCTTTGACTGGTTCTTACTGATAAAATAGATGACATAGTGCAATTTCTCCTCTACTTGACGTAAGGCTGCTCCTATGGCTTTGTGTGAGGCATCAACATGAATATGAAAAGGGAGGGACCTTTTTGGGCCTCGAAGAATTGCTACAGTGGTTAAGTTACCCTTTAAAATGTCTAAGGCCTCTTATTAGCTTTTTGACCATATAAACTCAGAATCTTTGGCTAGCAACCCAAATAAAGGAGATGCCAACTTGCTGAAGTCCTTTATGAAATTTTGGTAGTATCTAGCTAACCCCAAGAAACTCCTAACATCCCTCTGCTTTTGAGGAGGTGAGAGCCTCTGGATGATTTCTATTTTTTTTGGGTCCACCTGAAGTCCTTGATGAGATATTGAATGACCTAGCACAATCCCTTCAGTCATTAAGAATTCACATTTTTATGGACTGAGAGATAGGTTCATTTCAATGCATTTGTGCAATATTTTGCCTGGGTTAGTCAGGGCTTCTTGAAAATCACAGCCATAAGGTGTAAAATCATCCATATAAATTTCCACGGAATCATGTACTAATTCAGCAAAACTACTCAAGACTGCTCTCTGGAAAGTGGCAAGAGCATTGCATAGGCCAAAAGGAAGGACCCTATAGGCAAAAGCACCCCAAGGATAGGTGAATGTGGTCTTATCTTGGTCTTATGGGAGGATTTGAATTTGGTTGTACCCACTGAATCCATTTAAGAAAGAAAAAAAATGTCTTCCCTACCAGGCCATCTAGCACTTCGTCAATGAAGGGTAGGGGAAAATGATGCTTCTTTGTGTCTTTGTTCAACTCCCTGTAATCGACACAAATCCTCTCCTTACCATTTCTCCTGGGAACTAACACTAAAGGAGAGACCCACTCTTTGTCAGAGATAGGGTAAATGAATCCTACATTTAGCAGTTTTTGTAGTTCTTCTTTGACTATATCCTTAAGAGCTGGATTCATCCTCCTTTGTCATTTCCAGACTAGCTTGCAACCTTATTTGATGTATATGTGGTGAGTACACACTAAGGGGTGTACTCTCTTCATTTCCTTGTAACTCCAAGCGAAGGCTTCTAGGTTTTCTCTCAACATGTTGCATAGCTTTTCCTCTTCAAGAGTAGAAAGAGATGGATTAATTTTCAAAGTTTTCTCTGGGCCAAATTATATAGTTTTGACATGGAGTGGGTTGGAATTGACTAAGCATAAGTCAATTGGATGATTGTTCTAGCTTTCCCTTACTTCTTCTTCTAATGGTAACAAACTAGGAGTTGGACTTTGGAGCAGGTGTTCAATTCAATCATCCTCATCTGTTGTCCTCCTCCTATGGTTACTTCCAAAGCATAAAGTTGGGCTAAATAAACCTCATCTTATTCCTCCTCCTCCGACAATAAAGGTAAATCATGCTTTAGAGAAGGTTGAGCACAATAGTATAGCAGTAACTGTTTGGACATATGTCCATTCTTGATGGTCATATTCCCATCTCTGCAGCTAATGTAAGCATCGGTTGTGACCAACCATGGCCTCCCACAGATGAGAGGGTAACCAGTAAGCTTAACCTTAGGCTAGAGAACTAGAAATAACCCATTGGGCTTGAGCATGGTGTTCTTGGTCATCACATTAATGGCAGCCCCAAGATCAATTAGAGTGTGTGGGTAATGGTGCCATTGATGTGCACATCTGCTACAGTACTTCCACTGTCCAAATATTTTGGACATATTACCTCCCCTAGCATTATGTCAGACAGCTACCCAATGACATTAATGGTATGGGCATCCCTTTTTTCTTCCTGGATGCTTCAAGCATTTCTCCTTAATCAACTTCTTATAAATGGGAACATCTTTTATTTCTTAGAGAACGGGGGTCTTTACACATAGATTTTTGAATTCTCCCAAAAGTTTGGTAGCTTCTGGGGTAGGCTGGAGTGGTTGGGCTAGTCTCTCAGGAAAGCGTGGATTTAATTTAATGTTTCTTTCCTCTATTTCTTCCTCAACCTCCCTATGTGGAGAGGGAGGTTGGTTATCTAGGAGAATTCTCCTAGATCTTAGGTTGATCTCCTGGATTTCTATATCATTAGCTGGGTAGATGTCTCTCCACTGTATACTTGTTGAGCCTGCCTATTTCGGGATCAGATTTGTGGTTGGGTAGTTGGTGGAGGCAATAGAGCTAGATGGGGACTCCATCCCTGGAGTGGGGTATTCCATTGAGGTTGTGGATGAACATAAGGTTGAAATGATGTGGTGGTTGGCTGGGAATGATATTGAGATGCATAGGACCAAGGAGGGGGTGTAGGCCAGGAAGGATGAGCAGGGGGTCCCCAAGAAGGTATAGATGTGGTTTGGTTGGGGTTGTAATATCCATGGGATACCCTTACATAACCTACTCGTATGGTCTAGGCCCATGAAGTATCCTTTGGTTGATTTAGCAAAGCTGCTCAATGACACCTTTATCTCCTTGATATACAACTTTGAGTCCAGGTAAAGAAGGGCACTTGTCTCTGGAATAGATTTCTTCATAGACTGAGTAAATATCAATGTAGTTCAATGGACATTCATTCTTGGGATGCCTCCTGGTGCATCTAGGACAAAAGTTGGCCAAGGCTCTCTCTACTTCCACTTGCTTCCTTTTGATGTTCATGGTGTCCAATTACAAGGCAAGGGTTTGCAGCATTTCACTAAAATCTTCCTGCATATCTCCAATTTCACCCTTGATGGATGAGTTAGAAGATGATGTACTGGCCATAGGTTTATTACTCCTCCCCTTCTTCTTGGCTTCCCTAGAATGGTTTCTATAGAAAGTTTTGATATCCTCATAGGGTAATTTGTATATATCTCCTTTTGCTAACAAATGTAAGGTATCCAGAAGATCTTCCCTTACTCCTCTGAGCAAGACCAACTTTAGTGACTCGGGGTCAAGTGTGCACCTGGCCCTTTTGTAACTAAGCTGGAATATTTCTTCATAATATTCTAAGGATTCATCTTGGCTCATGGACATCCTAAAAATATCTTCTTTAGTATCCTTTGGCCTACAGTAGTCCCTATATTTGTTGTTAAAAGCCTATTGCATATGAGCCCAAGTTGCGATGCTATCTTCAGGTAAACCCATGAACCATCCCAATGTTGCATCCTTGAGGGTAGATGGAAACAATTTTAACTTTTGCTCATCATCTATATAGTCATAGTTTTGGCATATAATAGCAAACTCAAATAGGAAAGTGTCAAGGTCCTCTATGGTTAGGCCATGGAAATGTGGTAGGGTAGAGGGGCTTATATTCTTCATCTTAGTGTCTCCATTGGTTTCCTTGATCGGGAAGGCACCCTCAAATCTGTTTTAGTGACTACCCACAGGTGACACATATTCATCCAGTAGCCACTCTCTTTAAGCTGCAAGTTAAATTTCACATTCCCATATTTGAAGGCCACATTAATGAAGACACCATAGATAAATGGCTAAATATGTTGGAAGGATATTTTTTAGTTCATGACTTTTCCAATAAGGGAAAAAATAGTTTTTCACTCCTCAAAGCCACCCCACATGTCAAGGACTAGTGGGAAACCTACTGTGAACAAAAGGATGAGAAATAATTATCATTATTTTCAACCCCTACCCACTTATAATTCTTTCCAAGACACCATCAATGAACAGTATTACCTTGTTGGGAGATACGAACATAAATACATAAAGTGGACCATGTTGCAACACGGAAGGGACCAAGATATGCTAGTGTTCACAAATGTTTTCCATGCCCTTTGCATGAAGCTAGCTATCAAGGATTCTGAGTGGAATTTGGTACTCAAGTACCGCAACTATCTACACAAGTACATCTAGGATGATATGGAGTTCCTGGACATCTTCTTGCGTAGCGTTACCTAACAATATGCTATCAAGATTGAGCAGAAATTTAAATAGAGGAAGCAAGACTTTGGATCTATGAATTTGAAGCAAGGAAAAAGCACTCTTGGATGTATAAGACTCCACTTTCTTTTCCTTTCACTCTTCTCCTCAACTTATTCCCTCAAATATTTAGCACACTCCCCTCTTAAGTCAAAACTGCACATTAATTTTACATGCCTCAAATTGAACATTGCTCCAAACTATTTATCCATAGACATGTTTTATTGCACTTGTACTAATACTTCGCATCTTTCATTTGCACTTCTTTTTAATTTTTCCCCTAATCTTCACTTCTTTTTACTGTGTGCTCTCTATGCTCAAACTTAAAACTTCTATAGATGCTCATACATCAACCTCCCCTTGCAAGGAAAAACTTCACATGTCCCTACATTAACATTGCTTAATATTTTCTAATCTTCCATTTGAGCAAATTTTTGATATTCTTTCTCATATATCCATGTTTTTCTCTTCATCAACTCTATCGTCCCACTTTTCCAAGCACTAATTGTACGAAACATTCTTCACCATTACCAACATTGTTCTTCCACTTTACCAAGGGTGTTTTCTATTCAGTAGTCTAAGTGACTATAAAAAGGTTTTTATAATGAATGATAGAATTACAAGATCCATAGTTGCAACATATTCTAGATCTCTTGAAGTGACAAACACCATTAAACTACAATTTACAAAGTATTTATATGCTTATAGAAAGAAAAATTGTGGCAAAATGTTGTTTGCTGCTAAAAGTATCAAAACAATTACAGAACTAAAACAACCCTAAAGCATATATGAAGGAATAAAAAATAGAAAAACTTGGTGTGATATAGAGAAATATTGACAAATTAATACAACACAAGAAAGGCTCTAAGACATTTTGTATATATATATTTCACAATGAATGAAAGTACCAAGATGTTTATAAGACCTTTTTGAGAAGAAAATTCAAAATCCCTAATGGAAATACTCATATCAATACTTACTACGAATGAATATTTGATATTTTGTAGTGATAATGAAATTAACTACAATTCAATAGGGAGAAAAAAAGGAGAGAAAAAAAAAATTGCTTGCAAACAATTAGCGCAATTGTTTAGATTCTAAAATGATAAGCAACTGTTGCTAGATGTAACTACCTCAATAGGCCATGTAGTATATGTTGGAAATACTGAGAGGGGGGGTGAATCAATATTTCTTTTTCCCACAATTGTTTTACCAGTTAAAACATATACATTCAGAACACAAGATGAACAACAAGAATAAATGCTTTTATTAATATAAACTGTGTAGTAAAATAGATACAATATATAGATGGTTGAAATCAGTTGCCAAGCTCCAACTTGGACTTTGGTGAGGCTCCAACCTCTAGAGCACCAACTCTATTTTTCTAAGACACCAATCTTAGACTTAGGAGCACAAACTCTCAAGGACTTCAATCCTTCCTGCTTCTGAGGCTTCAACCCCAAGGACTCCAATCCTACTTACTTCTGAGGCACTAGCCCCAAGGACTCCAATCCTTCTTGCTTTTGAGGCACCAACCCTAAGGACTCCAATCCTATCTTGTCAAGGCACTGTTTGATAGTAATCTTTTGCTCTCAAAACTCTTCTTTGTTGAGTTCTGTCTATTTACAGCTTCACTCTAGTCTCCAGGCTACAATATGAATGACAACTAGTCTTCTTAAGAATGAGTCTTTACAACTCTGCACACTACCCACTCATAGTCTCCAATAGCCTTCACGCTCTCTGATAATGTCTTCACACATCTCTAGTCAGTCCACTGTTAGCTACACTAAGCTCTGCATAAAGAACAACTTCTTGTTCAAGCTTATGTTCTCTGCTAGCTACTTCTCCCCTTTGACTGTCTGTTGTCCTGTTGGCCCTTCGGCCCTCTTTTTGTTCTGCTGGATCCTCTCACTGCCTCTGTCTCCTCTAGCTTATTTTCCACAACATTCAATATCCTTCAACAACATTCACCACTGCTGCCTCTGCTATCTCACATTCTAGTTCTTCATCATCCCAACAGCCTCACAGTCCTCTGTTTTTACTGTTCTTATGTATTCTTGTGCCTCTATCCATTCGTTTCCTCTTACTCGCCTCTTGGACTTCCTCAATGCTCGCTATCATTTCCTCTGTGCTCACTTGCTTCTTCAGCTTCCCATCTTTCAGTTTCCTCTGTCTATTCATGGTCACAGGACACATTGAATCAATGGCCAGGTCCAAGTCATACACAGAGGACACATATATCAAAATTGTAACAACACTCCTGTTTTTCTCATGATCGCAAGCATACACAGGGGCCACTTCATCTAACGAATAGCCACATCCTTTCAACAATGATAATCACCATGATTCACCACATGTAATTGAAGCTCAACCTTCTAATCCAGCGGAAATAGCCATCGTAAGCCTTTCGGCTTAAAAACCACCCCGCAAGCAGAAACACAGCTACACAGGAAAATATGAGAAAAACAGTCAAAATAATAAGGGGCGGACTTCAATATTAATATTAAACCCACATCTAAATTGTATCGGTTCCGCAGCATTCATCACTATCAACGATCGCAACATATCGGCAGACGCTGTTGCAACATCGGGTCCACTCTTGCAGATGTGATATGATATAAAGTTATATTTCAATGTTGCATCAAGTCAAGTCTTACAATTGTAATCGGTGAGATGAGGCTTCTGGGGGTCTTTTATATATTGACCCCATGACCCCGCTGATGGCCAATGGCTGATCCACTTGCGGATGTGAAATAACATTCAACCATGTTGTAACCAGACCATTGGGTCCGTGACTTACATCGCAATCGGTGCTTGGGAGAGTGTAATTCCTTTATGTCTCATAGCGATGGGCGGATGCGATAATAGATTAACCATAACACAATCTCGCATCAGGTCCGCGTTATTATCGCAATCAAAGGTTTCGGGGGTGACTCTTAATAGAACCCGTCGATATGATTTCTCCGATAATGTTTATTGTACGCAAATATATATTGTTCCATTGTTGTTTACTTTGTTTATATATAT
>APFE031437706.1:15704-30854 GCA_000404065.3 Pinus taeda
CCTGCCCCCGGTGTTCAATGTTGACCGCCTTCGGCCATACTTTCCGCCATTACTAGACACGTCCGACATTGCAGAACAACTCACACCGACAGAGTTAAATCCAGCTTGCATGGAACAAGCTGCAACTGATCGGATCATGGACACACAGATCAAGCACACTCGCCAGCAGAATATCCAGCTATATCGAGTTGTCAAAGCAGGACAACTCCTTCACCAAGGCAAGTGGCTCACCACCAGGGACCAAGTGCAGCAGAAGTTCCCTCATCTCATGGAGGAACTCAACGCAATGGGGACCATTGCTTCCTAAGGCGGGAGGAATGATCCAGGTGGATATTGGTGGCCACCCGCTAATTAAACTTGGATCCCCTCTATTGCTTCGTGCAGTTTTTTTCAGTTTCCTTAATTATTGCACAATTTACTATTTTTAGCAGTTTTTCGGGTCCTAAACTTCCGGAGCCATTTTGAGGCCCTAAATGACGTTTTTTGGGAAATCTACCGCCAATGATTTTTCGTGACTAAAACTCGTCTTTTCCGTCATAGTCCTCAGAGAGATCTTTCCAACGGGCTATCATGCGCGTCAAACGGAGATAAGACGACCAATTCACGACCCCGGGAAGTTGATGTACCAACTTACCCAAAAACGGGGCCACAATTTGGCGTTCATTTCCAGGGTTAGGTTTTGGAATGTGAAGGGTTTTTCCATTGTTTCTCAAACAATAAATAGGCTTCGAGCCCATTGTAAAACAGTTCAGAGGCATGTAGCCACACATCTCTTCTCAGAGATAAGTTGCCATCGCCCTAGCTGGTTTATTTCCATTTCTGGTTGTAAGCATATTTTAGTATTTTCCATTAATGAAATGAAGTATTATTTCCACTGCATCTTTGTGAATATGGTTATCTCTGCAATTTGTTGTGTTCCTGTTTAAGTTTGGATCACACTGCCATCCTTTCCTTGTGTTCTTGTACATGCCTCAGCTAGTTATTTCCTCTTAGTAGATTTAGATATCCAATCTGCGATTGTCTTTTAAATACAATTGTTTATCTGCATCTTCATGCAGTGTTTCAATTTTTATATAGGCTGCCAGTTGGTCTTACTCTAAACTTTGTTCCATATGTATCTATTTGTTTGAGGACTGCTTCTATTAGTGTTCAGAATTTATCTGTTCTCACATTAAATTCTTGAGATAAGACATAAACTTCTATGATAATAGCACCATGGTTGTTTACCCTATTTCTTTAACAATAGTCCAAAGCATGGTTATAGGATCATATGCTTCAATGGAGTACTCCTGAGACATGATCTTCATCAAAGAATGATTGTTAATATAGCTCAACAAGGATTTCATCAGAACCCTTTCAGCAATAATGATCAAGACTTACAGGCTCTCCCTAACTGTATGCATGATCTCTTTTGGGCAGAGTCTACCATCTAATGCTTAGATTGTCAAAATTCAGGCCAATGACATACGCTGTTGGCTGAAGAACTCAAGAGACTTTTGGATTGTATTTCCTTCCTTCTCCATACTTGTGTAACTTTCCTATTTTGCATGGTTCTAGCTTGTGTAAGAGCCCATGTTAAGTTACAATCACGTGCCATATGACCAATGTTATGACACTTGAAGCATTCTACATTGTTCATGAATAAGAATTCATGATTTCTTCTTGCAAAGTTGTTCTTGGAGGTTTTCGGAGACTATAACATCTATCTTTATGATATGCTTTACAGTCTTTTGCCATGTGACCAAAGCTTGAACAAGAAAAACAATAACCAAGAGATGAACTTTTCTACGTGGGAGATGGAGGTTTCCTTGATGTACTTCTGAAGCCTTTCTACCTTGATATCCTTTGATGATAACCATTGCCTCTCGCATCTTTGTCATCATCTACATTTCTTCTTGGAGTTGGGTTTCTTCTTGGAGCAGGGTTTCTTCTATTGTAGCCTTGATTTTTCTCCTTGCCTTTCCTGGAGCTCAGAGCATCACCATTTCTTTCTGGCTTCTTCACATCTCTTTTGTTTGAAGCATTTTCATTCTTGTTTGAGGATTCACCTGCATATCCGAGACCTGATTTATCAGATGGACTTCTGTGATAGTTGAGCATGTCATGCAAGGCTTGAGAGCTCTTCAATATTTTATTCATCCCTTCAATATTTGTTGTGAGGAAGACAACCTCTTCTTCCAATCTTTCACACTAATTATTCCTCTGGGAAAGTTGTTTCTCAGTTTCTTCCTTGCTACAAATAGCTTCATCTGCTTCTATTTTAAGGGAGATGATATATGACTATATTTTGAAGATTTCTTCATTCTTTTCTTGACTACTCTCCATTCTCTTCTCAGCTCCTTGTGTCTGTTTCCTGGCTTCTTGTAATTGAGACTTAAGGGAGGATACCTCTACCTTGTACTGACCAATCTCTTCTTCAAGTTTGTTCAAGCTCTTGTACCTTTGTTCAAGTTGACTTGACAAGGTATCTTCCTGCTTCTTTGCTTTATTCAGTTGATTTGTCATGGATATGACTTCTTCATGATGCTTTCTTTTACTCTGATCAAATTCCTTCTTAAGCTTGGCAAGCTCTTCATCCCTTTCTTGTACTTGAAGCTTGATGAGGTCAACTTTCTTTATTGTTTGGTCTTGGTCACCAACTGGAGCTATCTTCTTAAGTTTCTCATTTTCCTCTTTCAAATTGTTAATCTCTTCCATGTCAGTCATAAATTGAGCGAGGAGTTCTTCCACAAAATCTTTTTCATTCTCTTCATCTTATAGGTCTGTTTTTGCCTTGATGTCATCATTCTCATGTTCAGCTTCTATGATGGGTTCTGGGTTTCCTTCTAGATTTCCATCATCTTCTTGGCTGATGGTCATGGTCAATGCTCCTTTTGAGTGAAGATCATGAGGTTTGTCCCATATGCCCTTTGCCGATGAATATTTTCCTAGATTGTTCTTTACAGAATCAGGTAGCCCATTCAAGATTCCCTTTATTGCTTTTTCATTGTACTCCTTGGATTCTCTATCCATCCTGCTATCATTAATCACTGATCTCCAGATTTTGATGCCTTGAGTCTATAAGAAATTCCTCATTCTTGCTTCCCATATATTAAAGTTCCCATTGAGCCTTGGAACCTCCTCAAATTGATTGCCTTCTATTTTAGTAGTACAGGGAGACATATCCTTAGGAGGATTGGAGACTTTCTTCGTTGACCTCACCATTTGTGTTCTAAATGTCAACCTGCAAGTTGTTAAGATTTGAATGAAGGTACCTTCTCTGATAGCAATTGTTGGAAATACTGAGAGGGGGGGTGAATTAGTATTTCTTTTTCCCACTATTGTTTTACGAGTTAAAACATATACATTCATAACACAAGATGAATAGCAAGAATAAATTCTTTTATTAAGATAAACAGTGCAGTAAAATAGATAAAATATATAGATGGTTGCAATCAGTTGCCAAGCTCCAACTTGGACTTTGGTGAGGCTCCAACCTCCAGAGCACCAACTCTATTTTTCCAAGACACCAATCTTGGACTTATGGGCACAAACTCTCAAGGACTTCAATCCTTCCTACTTCTGAGGCTTCAACCCCAAGGACCCCAATCCTACTTACTTCTAAGGCAATAGCCCCAAGGACTCCAATCCTTCTTGCTTTTGAGGCATCAGCCCCAAGGACTCCAATCCTATCTTGTCAAGGCACTGTTTGACAGTAATCTTCTTCTCTCAGAACTCTTCTCTGTTGAGTTCTGTCTATTTACAGCTTCACTGTAGTCTCCAGGCTACAATATCAATGACAACCAGTCTTCTTAAGAATGAGTGTTTACAACTCTACACACTACCCACACATAGTCTCCAATAGCCTTCATGCTCTCTAATAATGTCTTCACACAACTCTAGTCAGTCCACTGTTAGCTGCACTAAGCTCTGCATAAAGAACAACTTCTTGTTCAAGCTTATGTTCTCTGCTAGCTACTTCTCCCCTTTGACTGTCTATTGTCCTGTTGGCCCTTCGGCCCTCTTTCTGTTCTCCTGGATCCTCTCGTTGCCTCTGTCTCCTCCAGCTTATTTTCCACAACATTCAATAGCCTTCAACAACATTCACCAATGCTGCCTCTGATATCTCGCATTCTAGTTCTTCATCATCCCAACAGCCTCATAGTCCTCTGTTTTTACTGTTCTTATGTATTCTTGTGCCTCTATCCATTCGTTTCCTCTTACTCGCCTCTTGGACTTCCTCAACGCTCAGTGTCATTTCCTCTATTCTTGCTTACTTCTTCAGCTTCTCATATTTTAGTTTCCTTTGTCCATTCATGCTCACAAGACACGTTGAATCAATGGCCAAGTCCAAGTCATACGCAGAGGACACATATATCAAAATTTTAATAACGCTCTAGTTTTTCTCATGATCACAGGCATACACAGGGGCCACTTTATTTAAGAGACAACCACATCCTTTTGACAATGATAATTGCCATGATTCACCCCATGTAAATGACGCTCAACCTTCTAATTCATCGGAAACAACCATCGTAAGCCTTTCGGCTTAAAAGCCACCCCGCAAGCAGAAACATAGCTACCCAGGAAAATATGAGCAAAACAGTCAAAAGACTAAGGGGCAGACTTCAATATTAATATTAAACCCGCATCTAAACCGTATCGGGTCCACAACATTCATCGCTATTGGCGATCACAAGATATCGGCAGTCGTAGTCACAACATCGGGTCCACTCTTGCGGATGCGATATGATATTAAGTTATATTTCAATGTTGCATCAATTCTGGTCTTATAATCACAATCGGTGAGATGAGGCTTCTGGGGGTCTTTTATATATTGAACCCATGACCCCGCCAATGGCCGACGTCTGATCCACTTGCGGATGCGAAATAGCATTCAACCATGTTGCAATCGGACCATCGGGTATGTGACTTACATCGCAATCGATGCTCGGGAGAGTTTAATTCCTTTGCGTATCATAGCGATGGGCAGATGCGATAATAGATTAACCATAACACAGTCCCGCATCAGGTCTGCGTTATTATCGCAATGAGAGGTTTTGGGGGTAACCCTTAATACAACCCACCAATATGATTTCTCCGATATTATATACTGCTGCGCCTCTGATAGTGTTTATTGTATGCAAATATATATTGTTCCATTGTTGTTTACCTTGTTTATATATATAATATATATATAATATATATAATATATAATATATATATATATATATACTAATATATATATTATATATTTATATGCCTCCGCTTATGAACCTCACGCTTGCCTTATCCGATATGCGATAACTGTACTCCTCCAATAGAGAATTCCTTTGGCACTGTTGCTCCGATAGCTGCGATTGCTGCGTCCCATGGATATATGGCTCTCGATAGTTGTGTGCTCCTCCTCATTGGCATATGTATCTCACATATACATATATATGGATCCTTTGGTGGTAAATGCATCCATTTCTCCTCCGATGGCTCATCTCACTCTGATATGCTCCGTTTGCTCCTCTTCTTTGGCATATATATATGTGGTTCCTCTTGGTTCCGATATGCCTCCTTGCTCTAATATGCCTATTTTGGCATATATATATATAAATTATATATATATATATATATATATAATATAATATATATATATATATTATATAATATATATATGGGCTCCTCCTGCAGCTCCTCTTAGTCAAGTATGGTCCAATGTGCCCCTCTGGCTTGGCAGGTCCGTTTCAAAAGACCTCCCTCTGCAATATATGAATGCCCTCTCTTGCCCCTGATATCCCTGTGATATGCTTTGATCTGCCTCCTTAGGTAACTCCTCTTTGCTTATGGCTTGGCTATCCTGATGGCCTTGCTCCTGTCTCTTCATGAATCTGCTCTGCATCCGCTTGGCTTCATGTCATCCTCTAGTATCAAGAATATTGCCATATTGACATCAATGACAACCTAGATCAACAGTATACTTGTTGAATTTATTTGTCTCGGGGAAGCTTCTTCTGATTGTCATGGTTGTTTAAATATATGGAAAAATATTATTTCTTATATTCTTAAAAAAATTATGTAAAATAAATAAATTTTTTTATGTTGAAACATGAAAAGACTTCACCCTTTAATTCCCTAATAAGGGATAAGGACTTGCATACATTTTTTGTGGGTAGTAATTTACACTTTTACTCTTATTATAGGTATATTTATTTCCATCTTGTCCCTATTCAATTTTTGAGCAAATACTTGCTTAACTTACACATAAAACTAATTAGGGGAGAAGGTTAGCAATGATAGATTATCATTTTCAATAAATTTGTAAATTCAAATAAAGTTAATTATTAACTTCTTTTTTTTATATTTATTTAGTGTGTAGAATGAGTAAATAATTGTCTCTTTTATATGAACAAATATAAAATTTTTCAAAATATTAATTATATACATTTTTCAAATTTTTTTTTTCATTTTTTTCACATTTACCTAAATATCAATTATAAATTACTATCAAATTATTAAATAATTAACAACATAGGCATAAAAATAATACTTAAAACCAATATTATTAAACTAATTAATATAATCAACAAAATTATAATAAAACTAATTAAAAAACAATAAAAATATAATGTTATTTCATTGTAAATCAACTTAATATCGTCCCTCTCAAAAATACAGTATCTACAAAACCTACATGCTCTCATTTGATTTTTCATTGTAACAATTGAATTGTCAATACTAATGTAAAGAGGCCTTTGAGATTATAAATGTCTAATATAATATATATATATATATATAAAAGTCCCTTCTTCTTTGCTTTCTATTAATTGCTTGGACCATGAGAAACCTAGTATATTTGTATTAATTGCTTCGACCATGAGAAACCTAGTATATTTGTAGGATTATGTATGATAGAATTTTTTGTTAGATTATGTAACACTATTTTTAACTACTTTTTATTTAGGATGTAATAAAGGTTTTAATAACAACATAGTTCCAAATATATAAAAAAAATACACGGTGTGCATATTCATTTTATATAAATAAAAAAAATATATATAAAATTAAATATTAATTTTATATAAATAAAACATTAAATAAATAATAAAATATTATTAGAAGTTATAGCTATTAGAGATATTTAAAAGCATGGAACAAAGTCTTTATTTTGAAATTTTGTGTTATATGTTAAAAAAATTAATTTTAAATGTGTTTATCAATGAATTTATTGACCACTATTTAGTTTTATGAATAAATTCATGCATAACTATTTAGTTTTAGACATAATTGTGATAAATTAAATATAATTAAATGAAAATTAACCAAATATAAATTTAACGTAATATACTATTTAATATTCAAATAAAAATAATATATTATAATTATATTTTAATAGTATACTTATCTATTTAATCAACTTTTATATATAATAATATATATATATATATATATATAAAAGTTGTGGATTTGAGAATAGCTTAAATTGATTTTTTTTTTAATTATTAATTTGTTAATAGAATTCTCATAATTTATGAAAAATTTATTTAATTGGTTTGGTTTTAGGGATTATGTTGTGAAATATAATAAAGTATTTTTTCTATGTAAAGACTAATTCTATTAATAAAGTAAAAATATAGTTACAGTAATGTGGAGACCTTAGAGGAGGTTCAAGATGGTCCAGCATCACAAACAAACAGTCCCAGGATTGGGATTTACTAGATACAAAAGCCCAGGGCTATATAGAGAAAACAGGGCAGCCTGATAGATCTTAGAAAAAGGCAAATTATAATCTGTGACCATACTAACTAGATTGCCCACATATTCCTGAGCAAAATTACAGAGCCAAAAATTTGAGACTATAACATGGCTACATGCCTGAGGCCGAAAGATGTTAACAGAAGCCATATAGGCATAACAAAAAGGAGTGAAGAACACAGAGAGGACCAAAGAAACAACCATAACCTAGGAGTCTTCAAATAGGTGAATCGTTTTCTGGAATCTCCTCCTCCACACAGCAAGGATAGCCCATCCACTTGTCGTCCACATTCTCCTTAAGAGTAGAGTCACTGCTGTCTGGAGGAGCTGCCAACTGTCGCATGCTCTCCGAGCCATCTGCAAGTTGAGGAGATACTGAAGCTTTCTGTTGATTTCCATCTGGAGGCTCGGAGATGTCGTTGGCATTTCCTTCACAATGCAAATTGCTACAATTGAACCCGAAAACCACATCTACCATCTGTTGCGCGCTACCTCTTGGAGACTGAGTTGAAGGGGTGTTCATATCAACAGAAGGCCGAGCTTCTTCCTCTGAGAAGATAACCGTAATGCTGGCCTAGAGAACAGGTTGATTGAGGCAACTGTGAAACGTGAAATGAGTGGTTTGAAAGGAATTATGTGGGAGTGGCCTATTAGTTTCACAGGTAGGTGATGCCGAAGCGAGAGGGATGATAGGCGGAGGAGCAGGCTGAGAGCGCCCACGACCTCCACGACCACCACCTCGGCGATAGCTACCACGACGACACACCATGGGCAAAGTAACAGGATAGCTGGGAGGAGAAAACGAGCTTTAGATGCCAGTGTGAGGGTGCATGTAATGCCTAAAGAACTAGACATGCAGCGCCACCTTCGTAACACTATAGGAATGTAAAACCAGAGATAATTGCATGGAGGGAGACTAGGGGTAGATATTGACAAGGAGAACCGAGGCAGCCATTAAATCAAAACCTGGTGAAATGTCTCGAGCCCTCTGCACATTCAATTTCACATGAGGAATGATCTACGTGGATTCAATATGAATCGTTTCCATCTACACGAGGGCTTTGGAAGGTGCATTGTTCTGCCACCTACTGTACCAGTTGTCGCCAAGATGTTGAACCGTCATAAATTAAACTTTAATGCACCCACATCCAGGTTGAAATATTAATAAAGTTGAGTAGTAATAAATTTAATAAATAATTTCAAATATTTATATTTTTATATATTTTTATTATTATTAAAATTATTAAGATTTTTTGTAGTTTAGTTTTAGATATTTATATGAATTAGATGGCGAAATTTTGGATTTATACATACACATATTATAGGTATTATTGTTTGTTTGTATTTATCACTATTTTAATCTAAGTTTTGTATGACAAATATAAGAATCACTTGGCTAATAAGTTACTTTTTTCTCTTATTTGGATATATATAAAAAAGTATTGATTTTCATATAATAGTACATTTTTAATTATGCTTCTTTTATGTTGTACTATAAAATATAAGCAATTAAATTATTTCAAATAAATTAACTCATATTACATATCACTATAATATTCACATTTTTCTATAGCTTCATTCAATTATATCTTATATAAAATTACTTAAATTTACTATAAATATTATCAATACCACCATCTTAACTCACCACAACAACCATAACTCACTACAACAACCATAGATGTCATTATCTTATTTAAACCATTAAATAGCCTTACTTCCCTTATCACCTTAAGCACCTTTAGAAAAGTAAGGCTAATAATAAGATTATTTTTACTAAATTCCCTCATAAACTTTCGTCACCTTGAGCACCCTCACAAGGTTGTAGGGTTCATAATGAGATGATTTTAAATAAGTTCTCTCATAAATAAGTATCAACTCTAAATTTAATAATATTATTTATAATATAAAATCTGGTACATATATTATTAAAATAACAAAATTAGTTAGAAATCATTTTCATTCTTTTTCCTATATGATTAGATATTAAGTTAAAAGATAAAATTTATGAAATATCTACATGTCTTCTTTTATATTTCCAACAAATGTATCAAGTGCTTTCCTTAATAAGAATTGCTCAACTACTGTATTCTTTGGTTATATATGAGGTAACGTTAATTCTCATTTAAAGTAGATTTTCTCTTTATCATTTAACATTAACAATTTTTCAATATCATTTTTTGTTTTTTAGTAGAAAAAAAAACTTCATTTTTTTCATGACAAATAATCAAGATTAAATAAATATATGATAACTATATTAATGAAACAAAAAATATTGACCACAAGCTTCCATAAACTAGTTGCTTCTTTATACAATAATATTTATAAAAATAAGAATCATCACACAATAAAACTTTTATCTTACAGTTTTTTCAAAAAAAAAACCAAAAAAAATTAAAAGATTTCAGTTATTGCAGAGGCATGAAAATATTCATGCAGGTGTCTCCCATATTTTTTTGTGACCTTGCATGCACTTTAGTGTGCATCTAGTCCAATGGTTAAAGAAAGTTGTCTTTAAATTCCATTATTTTTTAAAATATATATATATATATGAATTCTTCGATTGTTCTAGTTTTGAGATTAGCTTTAAAACAAATAATTCTACAAAATTGGTTGTTGTAAATCTATTTTTTTCTAATATGTTGAAAGATGTGTTGGTGAAGTTAGGGTTTGTGAACAATCTTTAAATAAATTTTAAATAAGTCAGTGTGGTATTTTTACTATATGTTGTTATATAAGAACCCTTAAATTATGAAATATTCAGAGATTTCAAGAGACATATAGATGCAAGTTAGCTACAAGTTTTAGAATTATATTTGATGAATTGAACATATGACATCCTGTATACAAAGAGCAAGAAATTAGTAAGTTTTGAAAAAGTTGCCATAACTTCTAATCAAACTCAATTGACACTAATGGAATAGGGAAAAATTCATACTAGAATGTTATAAAACCACATTTTAAATCCACAAAACCTCACATCTTAAATATATATTAACACTTCAACCATATTTTCCAAATTAAAAATTTGAACATTAATTAAAATACTGAAAAATTTGTAATTTTTCCAAAAAAATATACAAAAATCTATCAGAAAATAAATAAAAGAATTACAAAATAATATATTAAAATATCTCCAAAAATATGTTGTGATAGAAGAAATCATGGTCGTAAGAAAAATTATGTTCCATATGCGGAGATATCATGAAATTAGTCAAGGGTGTGAAACTCTTTGGACACATTAAATTAAACGTGTACTAACCATTTAATTTGAGAGTTAAGTTTACCGACCTATTTATGTAGATTTCACATCAAAACTAATAAATTTTGAAATTCTGGCGTAAAGTAGAAAAACGGAAACATTTTGAAATTCTGGCATAAAGTAGAAAACGATAGCAGACCAACGCAATGTAACCATCAAACTGGAACCATTTGCAAGTAACCGAGCATCACGATCATGAGGTGGTTCAAGAAGATGGTGTACTGGTTTCAGGATGAATTAGCCCGCGCACACAACAAAAAGGAGAATCCAATCAAAGTAGCGGGCGGGGAATGGGAAGTGGACAAAAACATTTGGAATCCTATCCCAGAATACGGAATCGTAGGAGGCACTGGGGACCAATTTAAGCGTAGCGTATATTAATTGATAAGCCCATTTATAGCATTCAAAGTTGTGGTCCGAGGAAAGCATTTATAGCATTTATTAGTTGTGCTCCGAGGAAAGCATTTAATTGGGGATAATGGCGGAAACTGTCACATATTCATGGCTGGTGGGCTTCGTCTGTTTCGTTCTGACGATGTTACTGCTTCAACTCTACAGAATAGTGTGGAGGGAGGACAGTTCGAGTGGGTAGCCATTGATTGGAGAGACGAGGGATTACTTCCAGTTCTAAACCACGCCAATTCATTCATTAATTATAACGTTGAAGATTGAGTACTAAGGTACTGTTAATTTTAACGTTGAAGATAGAAAGCTAACGGATTGTTAATTCTTTAGAAAACCTATGCATTCTTTAAGAATTCTTTAAATTCTTTAATGCATTGTTTAATTTTAACGTTGAATATCGAGTGCTAAGGTACTGTTAATTTTAACGTTGAAGATCGAGAGCTAAGGTACTGTTAATTCTTTAGCAAATCTATGCATTTTTTAAGCATTCTTTAAATTCTTTAATGCATTCTTTAATCTTAGCGTTCAAGATCGAGTGCTAAAGTATTGTTAATTTCAACGTTCAAGATCGAGAGCTAAGGCACTGTTAATTTTAACATCAGCGCATATTTTATCAACCAAATACAATATGTGAACAAATTTGTTTGGAAGATCTCCGATGATTTTGTGTGGACCCAGAATTCAACAAGTATATTCTGCAACACGAAGGCAGGGTGGTTCAATCCAGCTATCTGAGACCTTTTCCAAAACTCATCGGCAAATAAGGTTTGCTTTCGGTGTACGGAGATAGTGTAACCGCTTACTGTTATTAGTGCAACCCACTTATTTTATTGATGTACCCATGTAGTGCCCATATTGTTACTATTATGCCCCATAGAAGCCCACTATTGTTATTATTGTGTCCTTACATTATTATTGTTATGTATCCTGTGATTATGTTATGACCCCTTAGACTCCTATATATAGAAATGAGGTATTTTCATTTGTATCATCCAAGAATTGTTCATTTATGTAATGTAAAGGAGGTTACCCCCTCGAAGAGGTTGAATTCTAAGGTGTGGATCTATCTTTCTATCTTTTCTTGAGATGATTTCATAACATTTGGTATCATAGCTTTGGATTCTAGGGTTTCGATGCTCCAAAAATGGCATCGTGGCATTTTCGCAATAACTTTTTTTTTTGCGACGTTTCAGAAGCTAAAAGAAAAACCCATTTGAGAAGACGTCGCGCTAAATCTCAGGTCCAAATTTCAGAGCTTTTTGCGCTATATTTGCGGAGATATGATCGGAGGAAGTTTGTCTTTTTGGAGACTCCTCAATTACATTCCAAACAGGTGACTTGGGGAAAATCATCATAACTTTTTCTCTGAGCATTGGATTGAAATTTTGTAAGAAGGTGCAAAAAAAGGACGGACTGTAGTTTCTTGTAGATATTTTTTAGATCCAAAAGACGAAACAGGGACTCGTGGCACATCGTACAAGTTCGCCCTAGTGAGCTAGTCCATAATCAAGTCAGTGTAGGAGATTTCGCATAACTCTTCCTTGGAGAATCTGATTTGGATTAGACTGGTGGCATTTGAAAGAGGACACAGAGGGCTACTGCAGATCACAATTTCAAAACTAGATGATTTGGAGGTACAGAAATACATCAGAGGCAATATCGAAATCCTACAAAGTGAAAAAAGGTGTGTAGATTCTTTTAAATTTTTGTTTAAGATTGGTTTGAAATTTATTTTGAAGTAATTCAAAGGGCATAGTAGAGCATTATTATCAGTAACTAATGCCCCGAAGAAAGAAAATGCAAACAGCTAGTAAGGAACCTGAAATCTCTAGCATGACTCATAAAGAAGGGGAAGAAATGCTACATGATATATGAAAATTACAAGAACAAGTGCAACAAGTGTCACTTGCACAAAAAACAACTAAATCTAAGATGGATGGTTTAAAGAAAGGTGTAGAAGCTAGGATGAATTATTTAAAAAAGGGCATAGAAGCTAAGATGGATGGCATGGAAGCTAAGATAAATGGCATGGACGCTAAAATTGATGGCATGGATGATAAGATGGAAGAATTGACAATAAATATGAATAGGTTGCTACAAGGAATGGTCAGTAATGGTGAGAAGGTACTAAAGGAAACTTATGATGAGAACAAAATAAATGTTAATCATGATTCCATAGACTCTAATGTTGGATCGAAGACCCACCATATTCCAAAAATCGATATGAGGAAGTTTGATGGCAAGGATCCCGCAACATGGATATTACAGATGGAGCAATTTTTTGATCTCAATAATGTGCCAAACACACAAAAGGTACGTATGGCAACTTTATATTTGGAACCAAATCAGTTTGTATGGTATCAATGGCTTTGTTCTCGTAAACAATTTATCACTTGGAAAATTTTTACGGAAGAATTGATAGCACATTATGAGGATACAAAAAGCAACACTTTTTTTAGCCAATTGATAAGTCTCAAACAAAAGGGTTCAATAATGGAGCACATTGAGGAGTTCCAAAAATTGAACCTAAGGGTAAAAGATATTCCAGAGGAGCATAGGATTGATGTGTTCATAGGGTCTTTAAAGGATAATATCCAACATGATGTTCGCCTTTGGGAACCTGATTCATTAGAGAAGGCATTCAGGTTAGCAAGAAAAATGGAAAGCAAAATTATGGAAACCAAGAATCATACCACTCACAACTATAAAGATGAAGTGTGTTGTTCCCCTAGTCTTCCACAACCTATAAGGTTGACACCACAACAATTGGAAGAAAAAAGAGCAAAAGGGCTTTGTTACAGTTGTGATAGCAAATACACTAAAGGTCATAAGTGTTATGAGAAGAAATTATTCTACATAGATTGTGAAGAGGAAGAAGAAAAGGAGCAAGAAAGGTCAAAAGAAGAGGATATACTCCAGGAACAAAGCCTAGATGAGAACAAATGAATCCGACGATATCTTGTAATGCATTGGCAGGAATTACCACTCCTCAAACGATCAAGATAGAAGGACAAATCAAGAAGAAAAAGGTAATAGTGTTGATTGATTCAGGAAGTACCCACAATTTTATTCATTGTAAGGTAGCAAAAGAATTGGATTGCTTCTTATATCCAGCACCAGAGTGTCAAGTGATGGTTGCAAATGGAGGAACAATAAATTTCTCTGGAAAGTGCCATAATATCAAGCTATCCATGGGAGAATATATATTGACTAGCCCAATGCTTTCCATTCCAATGGGAGGTGATGATGTTGTACTAGGAGTCCAATGGCTACTATCTTTGGGTACAATAGCTTTTAATTTTCAAGAAATTTTCATGAAATTTTCTGTGGAAGGAAAGGAAGTTGAATTAAGGGGTATTGTAGGGAAACTGGGAAAGATAATTAGCTCTAATGGTATGAAAAATCTTATAAAAAAGGAACAAATAGGTGTAATTGCACAATTATGTTTGCTAGATGTTTCCACATTGGAATCATCTATTTCTCCAAATCTCCAAAAAATCTTGGAAAATCATTAAGACACCGGGTCTATTACAACCTTCATCCATTCCAAGCCAACATTGGGAGGAGGTTTCAATGGATTTTATCATAGGTTTACCTAGGTTTGAGGGAAAGAGTGTCATCATGGTGGTAGTTGACAGACTTACCAACTATGCACACTTTTGTGCATTATCACATCCATTTAAAGTCGGTACAGTTTCTACTGCATTTATGGAAACAGTTCAAAAGCTACATGGAAACCCAAATATTATTGTAAGTGACAG
>APFE031437706.1:30874-77515 GCA_000404065.3 Pinus taeda
TGGAAGAAATTACCACTCCCCAAACTCTAGAGATAGGACATATCAAGAAGAAAAAGGTTCAAGCAGTGAAAGATCACATCGAGCATCAACAAGAAGTTCTCCAACTTTTAAAGGATAACGCCACTTCGGTGCAAAATCAGACGAAACAACAGGTAGATCAACATCACAGTGAAAAATGTTTTGATGTAGGTGATTGGGTATTTTTACTGCTACATCTCAAGCAAGCTATTTATGAGAAGGAAATGTTGGCAATACTACATGCACTTAAAAAATGGTGACCTTACCGAATGGGACAACTCTTCAAGGATGAGGATGTGGAAGCATTCTTTTGTGCTATTTCTATTATCCAACCAAATTGGATAAACGAAGCAAGGGATGAATGGAAGAAGGACGAAGAAGTATGGCCATTTATTCAAAAGTTGCAAAAGATCCTAATTCAAAAAATATTGCCAGAAATTGAAGAGGAAGGAAAAATCATATTGGAACCTGGAGCAGTCACAGAAACAAGAACCCGATATCTACGAAATCGATCAATTTCAGAGTATCTCATCAAGTGGAAGAACTTACCAGCTAAAGATTCCACATGGGAGGGCAAGAATTTTATACGAAAGCATCAAGAACTACTCAAGCGTTGAGGACAACGCTTTTTGAAGGAGAGGGGCATGTTAGGCCCCTATACTACTAGTGTAACCCCTTATTGTTATTAGTACAACCCACTTATTATATGATGTACCCATGTAGTGCCCATATTGTTACTATTGTGCCCCATAGAAGCCCACTATTGTTATTATTGTGCCATTACATTATTATTCTTATGTAGGCTCTGATTATGTTATGACCCCTTAGACTCCTATATATAGAAATGAGGCCTTTTCATTTGTATCATCCAACAATTGTTCATTTATGTAATGTAAAGGAGGTTGCCCCCTCGAAGAGGCTGAATTCTAAGGCGTGGATCTATCTTTCTATATTTTCTTGAGCTGGTTTCATAACATTCCTGGTGTAATCGCTTTGTTAAGAGGAAGATCCTTTTTTGTAACCGACAGTTTTTATTAATGAATATAAAGTTTTTTTATGTGTGTGTAAAACTCTATTCTTCAGCAAACAATATTAGCTTCCCTGTGCAAAACAGAGCGTTGTTCTCTGTTCATATTTGTTTGGAATTATCAGAAATTCCCAACATGGTATCAGAGCTTGTTGAGGCTCTTTGAAGGTGTCAAAGAAGTTGAAGGAAGGATTTCTTGTTGCAGCAGCTTCTCCAGTAGAGTGAAGACTCAGTCAAGAAAAAATCCAAGGTATTTTTCAAGTTAATTTTTGTGTTACTGTCCTTGGTAGTCAGTTATTTTAAATATACAGTTAAGTATTTTGAAGCATAGTTAAGAGTGCAAGAATGGCTGGAGCGAGCACTAGCATGGGTATCTATAGTACCCAGCTCCCACAATTCAATGGGAAAAACTATGACTATTGGGAAATAACTATGAGAGCTTTGCCTGCTTCCTAAGACTTATGGGAATTTGTTGAGGATGGTTCTGAAGAACCAGCAGATGAAGATGAGTTTAATAATTTGACTCAGACAGAGAAAGAACTATTGAAGAGCTGTAAGAAGAAGGATTCTAAAGCCCTCTACTTCTTGTATCAAGCAGTTCATGAGAGTGTTTCCAGGATAGTAGCAGCCAAGACATCCAAAGAAGCATGACAAACTCTCAAGATAGCCTATCAAGGCATGGAGAAAGTGGAGACAACAAAACTACAGTTGCTGAGGAGAGATTTTGAGAATCTGTGCATGAATGAATCAAATAATATTGACTCATTCTTCACACATGTGATTGGTCTGGTCCCACGGATAAGGTCTCATGGAGAAATTCTTCAAGGAAGGAGGATTGTGGAGAAACTATTGAGGATCCTACCCTCAAGGTTCGATGTGATAGTCACGACCATAGAAGAGACAAAGGATCCCACAAACTTCTCAGTTGATGAACTACATACATCACTAATGACACATGAGCAGAGATTGAGTAGAAATGAAAACTCATCTCTAGAGCATGCCTTTAAGACCCAGATTTTCTTTGGAAGAGAAAGAGGTCAAGGCAGAGGAAACAAGAGAGGGAGAGGCAGAAGCCAAAACAGAGGTGGAAGAAACAATCCAGCAAATGTTCAAGGAAGAGGCAGCAATCCAAATGGGAACCAAGGCCAAGGCAACAACCAACAAAGTGAACAACATCATGCTCAAAGACAAAGGTATGACAAATCTAATGTCAAATGTCAATATTGTAAAAAATATGAGCATTATGCAAATGAATTTAGGAAGAAGCAGCATGATATGAGTAATAGAACTAGTGCAAATTTCACTAGAGAAAATATCAGCCAAGATAATTTGTTTTTAGCCTGTAATATGGCTGAAGCAAAGAGTGAAGATGTATGGTTTCTAGACTCCGGTTGCAATAACCATATCACAGGAAACATAGCCCTTTTTTCTAAGTTAGATCAGAGTGTGAAGTCACAAGTCACACTAGGGACTGATAGTAAAGTTTATGTTATGGGAAAAGGAAAAGTAAATGTTTTAACAAGGAAAGGTGAAAAGAAAACCATAGCAGATATTTATTATGTTCCTGGAATGAAATGTAACCTCTTAAGTATTGGACAGCTTGTTCAAAAGGGTTACAATGTTTTCTTTGAGAATGATGTATGCACCATCATGGATAAAGCACCCAACAAACTATGTATTGCTGAAGTGAAGATGACAACGAATAGGATGTTCCCTCTCAGAACGAAAGCAGATTTGAAAAATGGAGAAGAAATAGCAGCAGTGACACAAGAGGCTTTCCAAAGCGAACCAAAGCATGAAAATTGGTTGTGGCACTTGAGATTTGGACATCCCAACTTTGAAGGTCTTAACTTATTGAATAGAAAATGAACGGTAAGAGGATTACCATTGATAGAGAAACGAGACAGCCTTTGTGAAAGTTGTATCTTGGGGAAACAACACAGAGAAAGTTTTCCATCTCGAAAAAGCATAAGGGCAAAAGCACCCTTAGAGATTGTCCACTTAGATTTATGTGGACCGATGCAAACTCCATCACTTGTAGGTAGCCACTATATACTAACATTTATTGACGATTTTACAAGAAAAACTTGGGTTTATTTCTTGAAGAACAAAAGTGAAGTGTTTTAAAGATTTTGCAATTTCAAAGCACTTGTAGAAAACCAAAGTGGGCTGCATATCAAAGTTCTAAGAACTGATAGAGGAGGTGAATATATCTCCAAATAATTTCTACGCTTTTGTATAGAAAATGGAATACATAAGCAATTTACCACTTGGTACACTCTGCAACAAAATGGTGTTGCCGAAAGGAAGAATAGGACAATCATGGATATGGCGAAGAGTATGTTAAAGGCAAAGCATTTGCGAAATGATTATTGGGCTGAAGTTGTACACCGTGTAGCGTACATTTTAAATAGATGCCCTACAAAAGCAGTCATGAACAGAGTGCCCGAAGAAGCATGGAGTGGGACAAAGCAAGGAGTCGCCCACATGAATGTTTTTTGATGTGTGGCTTATGCACACATTCCGGATCAACTAAGGAAGAAGTTGGACAACAAAGGGGAGAAATGTATTTTTATTGGATACAATGAGGAATCCAAAGCTTATAGGTTGTATAACCCATCCACCAAGAAGCTTATTGTGAGTAGAAATGTTCAGTTCATTGAGGAGGAAGCTTGGGATGGAAGCATAGAGAAAACAGTGAATGTTAAAAACTATTTGTTACATGATGAAGATGATGAGGAGATGGCTGAAATACATCCCCAAACAGCAGCACCAACACAAGGGCAGCAAGAGACATCCTTGAGGAGAAATGAAAGTGCTTCTCCAAGCACACCACAAGGAGGAAACTCAAGTGCTTCTTCAAGCACTTGTACGTCAAATGAAAGAGGTAAGAAGTTTAGAAATTTAAGTGACATTTATGAAAAAGAGGCAAAAAATGAAGGTATGGACTCTTTGTTTGCTTTACATTGTCATGTTGATGACCCTGTTCATTTCGAAGAAGAAATTAAAGATAGGAAATGGATAGAACCCATGAATGGGAGAAAAGAATTGAAGTACCTTGAAGTTGTGTTTAAAGAGTATGGAGTTCGATACGCAACTCTTGCCAAGATGACTGAGATAGGGTTCACTACCAACACCCTTGTCAATATGACAGAGGAAAAGATTGAAGATTTGATGAAGACCCTGGTAGAACTCTATCATGTGGATTTTTTTATAGGGGAGAGATATGGAATTAAATCTACCATAAGAGCAGAAAAGAAAAGGTTGCAGGATAGCTTAGAGATGCAAAGGTTGGAAATCTTGTCTGAGGCAGAGAGAAAGAGGATATTACATGATGATCATAATACTTTTGCAGCTGCTATGACATCCGAAAGAACAACTAAGGAACTAAGAGCAAATGACCCACTGATTTTCCTAGGAAGCACAAGTGCAGATCATGTCCCAATGGATATAGCCAGGTGCTAAGACAATACTCTTATTCTCAAGAACAGTAACCAGGGACAGTTTTGTGGCTCGGGATTGACTGGAGTGCCTGAGAATAGCAGTGAGAGCGATGGAAGGAAAGATGATACGAATAGACAGAAAAGTTTTGAATTTTTGAAGAAATGTCTCGGTATGACTGATAACCTAGCAGTTGAAATTAAAGGGGAGCGTTGAAATGGTAATTTCAACTGCAGCTCCATTAAAATAGCAACCGTAAACTTTTGAAAACCACCAGTACTTTCCCACACCGCTTTTCACGAGTCGGTAGTTTTTCCTCAAATGGCAGCGATAATGTACACCATTTGACACGTGGATCACGAGTTTTGGAAAACAACTTTTTTCCCGAAGCATAAAGGTCGCAAGAAGTGGCTATGCGATATTACCATCAGTCGTCCGATTGAAAGCATGGTTGACCACCGTCAATTGAAACCAAGTTGTGTACAGGCCTGCAACAAATGTATTTGACATGAAGTAAAACTTTCAAGTTGACCGCTTTTTTTTCAGTAATGAAATTAATGTAATTTACGATGGTTCGTAGATTGTAGGTAAATGTTTTAATTTTAATGTTTTTTATTTTACGGGAGTATGGCTCGAGTAACATATAATATCATATGTTGTTTTGTTGCAATGAAAATGCAAGGGAAGCATGCAGTAGCGCGCATGTGAAATATACACAGCAGTGTAAATTTAAATGGTTTTTCGTTGAAAAAAAACAAAGGGGAATATGCAATACACAGCAATGTAAATATATCAAGTTTTTTTTTGTTGAAAGAGAATGCACGATAACCAGATTGGAATGTTATTCTTGTTGGTTGAAATGTAATGTGAAACTCGCAGCAACGCGAAAGAAAAAAAGTTTTTTGTTGGTCATTGAAATGCAAGGGAAGCACGCAGCAGTGCGTGAGTAAAAAAATTGTATGCACAAAAAGAGTGTTTTTGTAACACAACAGCGTCAATGAAATTAATATATTTTTTTTTTTTACACAGCATTAAATGTAAGAAATTTTTATACACAACAGTGTAAAATTTCAAAGGAGAGACAAAGTAAATTTGCAAGGAGACAATAATTTTTTTTGTGTGGAACTGAAGTGTTCGTGGTGTAATCCCTCTCTTAAGAGGAAGATCCTTTTTCGTAACACAATTTTTATTAATGAATACACAGTTTTTTTTATGTGTGTGTAAAACTTTGTTCTTCAACAAACAATATTAGCTTCCCTGTGCAAAACAGAGCATTGTTCTCTGTTGATATTTGTATGGAACTATCAGAAATTCCCAACAGGACATACAGAACCTTATGCACACCACATTCGCCCAGTGGCAAGCCAAGGGGAATATCCATCTTCACGATGAGTGCCACCAGGTAAGCACCATCAAGAAACTGATTCCAAAAATATGAATAAGCATTCTTTGAATTTTAGAAAATCTATGCATTCTTCAAAAAAATTTTAAATTCTAGAAAAGTTGCGTAATTTTTGAATTTTAGAAAATATACATATTTTTGAATTCTAGAAAATCTATGTACATTTAAAGAAAACTCCCTGATGTAACTGTGTATGGGAACATGCTCTGAATTCCAGAAAACTTCCTGATGTAACTGTGTATAGGAACATGCTCTCCATTCTTAGGCTAGACTCTCCATAACAAAAATTTCACTATCCTATACACAATTCCATGAGAAAAATTTCTTCAAATATAAAGAACCCTGAAAATCTTCGATCTATACATTCTTTAAATTTAAATGCATTCTTCAAATTCTAAAAAAATCTATACATCTTTTGAATTTTAGAAAATCTATGCATTCTTTAAGCATTCTTTGAATTTTAGAAAAAATTAAGCATTCTTTAAATTCTAGAAAAGCTATGCATTCCTTAAGCATTCTTTAAAGTGTAGAAGAGCTACGCATCATTTAAGCATTAATATTTATGGATCTATTAAAAAATTATCAAAATCAAACCAAATTGAACTACGAAACCTGCCTTTCATTATTGGCATCAGATTGGATTTGTCTCCGATTTGGTATGTATGGTGGTCAACTAACTGTTTTCAGTTTAAATTGCATTTGTCTCACATGTGATATTTTTTACAGTTTATTCTGAACTTGATGGCAAAACAATTGTTGGACTTATCTCCGTCCAAGGAGATGGAAGAGATCGGTAAAGTATGTTGGAGACTTTTTCTAGTAAAATTCCAAAAAACAAACACAGAGCAAAACAGAATAGAGAACGACGCTCCATTTCAAACACAGGATCTTTAACACACAATTAAAAACTTGTATTAAAGAAGAAAAAAAAATTGTTAGAAAATGGGTCTGAACAAAGGGATTACAACAGGAACGCTTTAGTTCCACAACAAAAAGAATTTTCTCTGCACTATTGTGCGTTCCCTCTTATCTATCTTCTTTGCTCTGACTCATATCTACACTGCTGTGTCTACACATATATAGTGCATCGAGGGTCATAACAGTCCATCAACCGCTTTAACTCTCTGACAGAGTCTCTACTGTAATTCTTGAGTCGGTTGTGTGAAAACCCATAACTGATAAATGTTGCGGCTGGCTCGAGGTTGGTTCTTTCCTTCTCGGCCATGCTTTTTCATTAATGCTATTGGTGAGCAGTTATGGCGCAAAGCCCGGATCTGATTTTCCTCGTTCTTTGGGAACACAAAGAGGTAAAGTGCGTAAAGGTAGTATGGCGGTGGCGTACATTTGACGGGAACAAATATGGGCCATCGGATCAGCAAATGAGCGGTGGGATCGCATCACAAGGCATTATCGGGAGGATGAGATGAGGTGAGAAGTGGCGATGTGTGATGTGAGATGATATCGCATCGCAGGGTCGTAATCACAGAAAACAAAGGCAAAGGCTTAACGCGCGCAGGGCGAAACTTGCGATCTTTGATCTGCGATCGCATCACAAATATCGCATCGCAGACAACACAGGGACGCAGTGAAGGGTGACACGAGAATGTGCGATATGCGATGGGATCGCATCGTAAGAAACTCCAATGGCTGTTTTCTGTAATAAACTTGGTCGCTGTTCAACTGTGAGCTTCCGGCAACACTGTGTTTGAAATTACCATTCCAACACTCCCCTTTAATTTCAACTGCTGGGTTACCAGTTATATCCAGACATTTCCTGAAATGATCAAAACTTTTCTTTCCCAATGGTTTTGTCAAGATGTCAATTAACTTATCCTTTGTTTTGCAGTGCTGCAAAACAATCTCACCATTGTTAACCAATTCACGTATGAAGTGAAATTTGGAGTCTATGTGCTTTGTCCTTTTATGAAAAACAGAGTTCTTAGACAATGCTATTGCCAAGCTATTGTCACAGTAAATGGTTGTGCCCTTTTCTTGTTCATGACACAAATCTCTAAGAACTCTTCTCAGCCACACTGCTTGGCATGTTGCTGCTGTTGCTGCCACATACTCTACTTCTGCTGATGACAAAGACACAACTGGTTGCTTCTTAGAAGCCCATGAGATGGCTCCCAATCCCATATGAAACACATATCCCGATGTGCTTTTCCTATCATCAACACTTCCAGCCCAATCACTGTCAGTGTAACCTGTCAACATGAAACTTTTAGAAGAGGAGTATAAAATACCTAACCCCTTCGTTCCATTCACATACCTTAGAATCCTCTTGGTTGCCTGCCAATGAGTCTCTTTCGGTCTTTCCATAAATCTGGAGATTAAACTCACAGCGTGCATAATGTCCGGCCGAGTTGCAGTCAAGTACATGAGGCTGCCACACTATGTTCTTGTACAATTTTGGATCAAAATCCTTGTTGCTGTCTTCTTTGGTGTGCTTGGAGTTCCATCCGAACTGGATGGTATTTCTGATCCCTTGGTGGTGTGCTTGAAGAAGCACTTCCTTGACTTCTCAAGGCTGTTCGAATTCCAGCTTGTGGTGTGGTTTGTTGTACTTGTTGTGGTGGAGGAGGAACCACAAAGGAGGATTATTTGTTGTTGTCCCTTCCTCTTCTTCTTCGTGAGACACAATTGTCTTCACATTCACTGTCTTCTCTAAACTTCCATCCCAAGCTTCATCTTCAATGAACTGCACATCTCTGCTTACTATCAATTTCTTGGTAGATGGATTATAGAGTTTGTATGATTTTGAATCATCACAATAGCCAATAAAGACACACTTCTCCCCCTTACTTTCAAGCTTCTTCCTTAGCTGATCCGGTACATGTGCATATGCTACACAACCAAATACTCCTATGTGGGTGCAGTTTGCTTATGACCACTCCATGCTTCTTCTGGTATTTTGTTCATGAGAGCTTTAGTTGGGAATCTATTCAAGATGTAAACTGCGCAAGTGACAACTTCTGCCCAATACTCATGCGGCAAGTGTTTTGCCTTCAGCATACTTCTGACCATGTCAAGAATGGTCCTATTCTTCCTTTTGGCAACACCGTTTTGCTGAGGTGTATACCTCACGGTGAACTTCTTTTGTATGCCATTCTCTCTGCAAAAACGCAGAAAATATTTGGAGATGTACTCTCCTCCTCTATCTGTTCTGAGCACTTTGATATAATGCCCACACTGCTTCTCAACAAGAGTTTTGAAGTGGCGGAATTTCTCAAACACTTCACTCTTATGTTTCAACATATACACCCATGTCTTTCTGGTGTAATCATCAATGAAAGTTAAAACATATTTATTTCTGGAAAATGATGGCATTTGCATCGGTCCACACACATCAGAGTGAACAATTTCCAAGGGTGCTTTTGCCCTTATACTCTTTCCTGCTGGAAAGCTTTCTTTGTGTTGCTTGCCAAAGATGCACCCTTCACAAAGGCTGTCCGGTTTCTCGATCAATGGCAATCCCTTTACAATTCCCTTTCTGTGCAACAGATTCAAGCCTCCGAAATTGAGATGTCCAAATCTCATGTGCCACAACCAATTCTCATCTTTCACCTCTTCCTGAAAAACTTCTTGTGTTACAGCTGCAATAGTTCTTCCTTCCTTCAAATCTGCCCTAAGTTTGAGAGGAAACATTCTATTGTTGGTCATCTGCACCTGTGGAATGATCTTCTTACTTGGAGGTATGTCTCTGATTGTACACATATCATCTTTGATGAACACATTGTAACCTTTGTTAATGAGCTGTCCAATGCTCAAAAGGTTACATTTCAGACCAGGTACATAGAATACTTCTAGCACAATCATATGTTCTCCATTTCTTGCTCGGATACTGACTCTGCCCTTACGCTTCACAGATATCTTACTATCAGTTCCTGTTGTTACCTCAGATTTCACATTTTCATTCAGATTGGCAAACATTGCAATATTTCCAGTCATGTGATTACTACAACCTGAGTCTAAGAACCAAAAATCTTCGTGTTTATCGTGTGCAATGTTACATGTTAATAGCACAATATTTTGATTCTTATCTTCTTCATTTGCAAAATTAGCATTCTACCTACTATTCATGTCATTTTGTTTTTTTTACATTCATTGGTGTAGTGCCCATATTTCCTACAATAATGACATTGGACTTGGGATTTGTCATACCTTTGTCCATGAGCTTGTTGTTTGCTTGAACCTTCATCTTGGTTCTGATTGCAGCTCCTTCCACTTGCGCTTGCAGGATTATTTCTGCCTTTGTTTTGGCTTTTTCCACGACCTCTGTTATTTGCTCTGCCTCAACCTTTTCCTTGGCCTAAATACATCTGAATCTTGAATGCTTGCTCAAAAGAGGAATCTATTCCTCTACTCAGTCAGTGTTCATGAGATATAAGAGAAGCACTCTTTTCATCTACTGTGAACTGTGAGAGATCCTTTGTTTCTTCTATTGCTACCACAATAGCTTCAAACCTTGAGGGTAAAATTCTCAAGATCTTCTCTACAATCGTTCTTTCTTCAAGAATCTCACCATGAGATCTTATCTGGGTTATCAACCCAATAACCCGAGTGAAGAATGAATCTATTGTATCAGATTCCTTCATGCTGAGTGTTTCAAAGTCTCTCCTCAACATCTGCAACTTTGCAGTCTTCACCTTCTCCATGCCTTGATAGGCAGTTTCGAGAATATCTCATGCCTCCTTGGATTTTGTTGCTGCTGCAATTCATGGAAAAACACTTTCATGTACTGATTGGAAGAGAAAAAAGATGGATTTGGCATCCTTCTTCCTGTCGCTCTTCAACTGGTCTCTTTCTGCTACTGTCAAAGCGACCAATGCTGTTGCATCTGCGGGTTGATCATAGCCAGTTTCAACCAGCTCGCATATTCCTTGAGAAGCAAACAATGCTTTCATTGTTATGGACCAATAACTGTGATTTTTTTCATTAAATTGTGGCAGTTGAGAATTTGTCAAACCAGTTCCACCATCTGCCATCTTACCCTATATAAGTAAAGAAGAGATACTGTCTGTATAATTAAAACAAGAAAAAAACTTTCTTTGCTAGAGAAAATCTGCTCAATAAGCTTCTTACAGCTCCTATAGTGAAAAACAAACTCTGTTTTTGACTCACTGAGTGCCTAGACTAGCTCTGATACCACTGTTGGAGATTTTTTTCTGGTAAAATTCCAAAATACAAACACAGAGCAGAACCGAATAGAGAACGATGTTTCGTTTCAAACACAGGATCTTTAACACACAATTAAAAACTTTTATTAAAGAAGAAAAAAAGAACTGTTACAAAATGTGTCTTCCTCTGAACAAAGGGATTACAACAGGAATGCTTTAGTTCCACAAAAAAAAGAATTTTCTATGCACTGTTGTGCATTTCCTCTTATCTATATTCTTTGCTCTGACTCACATCTACACTGCCGTGTCTACAGATATATAGTGCATCAAGGGTCATAACAGTCCATCAACCGCTTTAACTCTCTGACAGAGTCTCTGTTGTAATTCTTGAGTCGGTTGTGTGAAAACCCATAAATGATAAATGCTGCGGCCGGCTCGATGTTGTTTCTTTCCTTCTTGGCCATGCTTTTTCATTAATGCTATTGGTGAGCAGTTATGGCGCAAAGCCAGGATCTGATTTTCCTCTTTCTTTGGGAACACAAAGAGGTAAAGTCCGTAAATGGAGTATGGCAGTGGCGTGCATTTGATGGGAACAAATATGGGCCGTCAGATCAGCAGATGAGCGGCGGGATTGCATCGCAAGGCATTATCGGGAGGATGAGACAAGGTGAGAAGTGGCGATGTGCGATGTGCGATGATATTGCATCCCAGGGTCGCAATCGCAGAAAACAAAGGAAAAGGCTTAACGCGCGCAGCGCGAAACTTGCGATTTGCGATTTGCAATCGCATCGCAAACATCGCATCGTAGACAACACAGGAACGCAGCGAAGGGTGACATGAGAATGTGCGATATGCGATGGGATCACATCGGAGGAAACTCCAATGGCTGTTTTCTGTAATAAACTTGGTCGCTGTTCAACTGTCAGCTTCTGACAACGCTGTAGTTGAAATTACCATTCCAGCAAAGTATTCGGCGATTTTTGTAAATCTTTCGTTGCCCTTCCCATTAGAATCCATGATATAGCGTACTGGAAAGGATTGAAGGTACTCAATACTTTTCACCCTTATTTTCCTGATAACTAATTTAATTGGTTCTTACCGGATGAGTAATGACTAGTATCGTTGCAGGCCAGAGATTTTCTGATGAAAAAGATTTATGCGAGTATAAAGTACAGAAGGGAGCATCCACAGGTTGTCCATAATGATTTCTTAGGAGAAATCTTGAAAGAATATTTGCATTCAGAAGAAATTATAGCAGATTTTGTACTATTCCTACTCTTCGATGGTCACAAGACCTCAGCCTCAACGATGGCATTTGCTATCAAATTTCTCACAGACTGTCCCCAGGCACTACGGGAGCTGAAGGTGCGTCAATGTATTATAAATAAAAGCATTTCATATTTCGTATTGGTATTGGTATTCTAAATAAAATCATTTCATATCTTCGACTGCACTGATGGTGGAATATGCACCACACAAGCAGAACAAAACGCTCTGTTAAAGAGAAAGGGGAGTACAAGAAACTAAAACCTCGCTTGGGGTGACTACCAGTCACTGAAATTCACCCAATGTGTATGTAATTAGTTACTTCTTTCATGACAAACCGTATGATTTCTGTTTGGTGAGAGGTTGTTAGAATTTTTTTATCCTCATTATAAATTTTGTAACATATGTGTATATATATAAATGAATTCATGAAGATCATTTACCCGTAGCTTTTATCAATTTGTGTTGCGTGGATTTTTTTTCAGTTACCCTAAACTTAGATAATTGTTATATTTGAGACCAGATATATAGTGTTGAGATGAATGATCGTGTTTGTGTTTGTTCAATTCCCACGTCATAAATGAAACACATCGTCTCGCCAACATTGCTCCAGCGGTTTTCAGAGAAGCAATAGAAGACATTAAAATTAAAGGAATTTAATAATATATTGTTTTCACTCTTCTTGGTTGATATTCATGTTTCTACTGAAATTTACAATTTTATTTATGTATATATACTTTTTCTGCAAGGTTTGAAATGTATAAAATCGAAACTCATACTTCCAATTCCAGCATTTCTTTTAATCTTTTCTGTGCAAATTTGATCATCATAAACTTGTGTTATCAGGAGGCTCTGTCGTCCCAAAAGGGTGGGGCTTTGTCGTCCCAAAAGGGTGGTCAGTATTGGTGCTTATGAACAGCATCCATCTGGATGACAAGTACCATTCTTCTCCGCTCAAGTTTGACCCATGGCGTTGGCAACAGATTCTGGAAAATAATGTAATTAATTAGCATCAAAACCGTCACTTCACGTAATTAATTCTCTTAGTAATTTTTCTATGTCTAATTCTGTTAGTAATCATTCATACTTTATATTGCAGGAGATCTACAAGATCCCCTCTTTTATTCCTTTTGGAGGGGGCCTCAGGCTCTATCCAGGAATGCATCTGCAAAACTTGAGTTGGGCCTCTTTCTCTATCACTTCATCACCAAATTCAGGTCATGTGCTTCATTCTTATACTTCATTCACAGCAAGATCAATAAGACATCAATTTTATGAACGTTGTACATGTACATTGTGTTTTACAAGAATGTGCTAAAATTGTCTTAATATTTGCAGATGGGAGCCACTGGATGATGATAGGATCTCCTACTTTCCTGTTTCTCACTTGACTAAAGGCTTTCCGATCCATCTACATCCTCAAGAACAAATGGATGATTAATCGCAGTATAATATGATATGATTGATGCAGTATGGAGTATTAGAAACAGTAAATAAGTTTGAAAGAATGGATAATTAATCACATTATAATAGGATTTGATTAAGGCAGTGTGGAGTATTAAAAACAGTAAATAATTATGAAGCTTAAAACAATAATTGCCCCTCTGTGGACATATAATATCATGTCTGTTGGTGTGAGTAGATTTCAAGGATATTTATGTATTTCCTGTATTAAAGCGTGAGGATAATGTATTAATGATCTATTAATGTATTTCCTGTACTGAACTGTGAGGACTTTGATTTTCATGGGGATATTGTATTAATCAGCTATTATCGGATATCGTTGTTTAAGTAAGGTTACAAGTGATAAAAAAGTTGTTTAAGCAAGGTTCCAAGTTGTGGATATATTGAGAAATAAATTGTAATTGAAAAACAAAACAAAAAAATTCATAACCATTGGAGACAAAGACATGATATACATGTGTTATGATTATAAAATGCATTCACATATAGAACACGTATCTAAATTATCTCATTTTGAAAAATTTACTAATTAGAGAAGACTTGCAAAGTGTTATATTAACAATGCAGCCAAGTGCGCTTTTCTTTCTTTCCTAATATAAAGAGTATATTATCTCGATTTTTTGCATAACATTTAAAATAGAATAATGGTGAGATGTAGAAATCTCCTGATGATTTGATATGTTGATATCAATGGTGGCCTTAGAATAATAATGACAAGCCATGAAATTTATATATTTTCAACTCCTTAGTTATTTCGAACTAGATTTTACATATTTACAACGATATCAAAGAGCAAACTCAATTCCCTTCCCTAGGTTCAAATAGCATTAACACTGAAATTAATAGACATTAATATTTCAAATTTAGCAAAATTATATATTTTATAATTTCTATGGACTAATTTATTAAAAAAATTGTTTAAATGAAGACTTATATTTAAAACAAAATAAGCTTGAGCTCTGTGATCTCTCGAGCGAAGATGAAGGAAAGAAGTGTCATGGTAGGGTCTATGACTATTCCCTCTTCAGCTGGTCTGATCCAGATATTAGATCCAACACAAGTGTCATTGTGAGGACATTAACCTACGACGGATAGATCTAATAACAGATTCATTGTGTTAGGGTCCTATAAATTTTATAGGATGAGTTACTGTTTTACCTAATTATTTGGGTTTGAGAGATGTAAATAATATTTCATCCTACAAATTATTTCCAAGAAAAAATAGAAAATGTAAACACATGGGCTTGCAAGACAAAATGCGCCCTTAGGATAAAGTAATTATGTTTTAGTATAAATAATTTTGTTTTAATAAAATTAATCATGTAATTTAAACACGATTAATTAATATGTAATAAAACCCATAAGCAAAAAAAAGCAGTGGTCATATCTAATAAGTTCTATCCTCCATCTGACTGTTCGATGGACTCCTCGTGAGATGAATGGCTGACAAGGTTTTTCAGGCCCCCTAACCATCTTACCTTTATCAACAGGGGGGAGTGTGAAAAGTGGTTTCCTCCTTGTCGGTCCCACCCTTATGTGTCACCTCCATGTTATTTCATAGCCCCACCACCCCCTCATAAACCTCTTACCATTTCGACCCCCATCTGTAATCCACCACCCTTCTCCCCCTTTCCCGCTAGCTCTTCCCGTGTGCTCTCCTCAACTCCTATCCCGACACCTCGCCATGTTCGTTGCATAGTTAAAATTTGACCTCACTATCACTCCCATGCCATTCAATACCTACGACTTGGACTTCTATCCCTACTCACCTCCACATCATGTCTCCACATCATCCCCCAACTCCATGTCACCTCCCGCCTCCACGTCATATGTTTGTTTCATGGTCAATTAAATATATGTTTTTTCATATACAACACAATCATTTAAAAGATGGTTTACAAAAAGCTGAGAATGAATTCTCAAAAAGTGAAAGGGGTTTTTACTCATAACATCCTCATGTAGAAAAATTCTCTCCGCTTTCTAATAGCTTTCATGGTTTGGGAGATTCAGATGAATCTTTGCAGGTATGTTTTCCTGAATTTTCCTGTTTGTTGTCATTTTTTTCAAATGTGGTTTCTGAGTAGGTAGAAATGAATTTTTAAAAACTGAAAGAGGTTTTTGTTTCCAACATCATAATCTACAAAAACCTCTCCTATTTTTTTAACACCTATTATGTTTTAGGATATAAAAAAGGATTACAGTACCCTATTTTTTAGAATTTCAGGAGGAAAAAGTGCAAAGACAATTAGTGACTTGGATGCCACCTCATCAAATAAGAGTTGAAATCAAATTTTAATTTCTCTTATTTGTCACCAAAAATTCATAAAGGTAACACCAAGTAGATTCATTAGTTTTGAATTTCCTATTTTTCAATTCTATTTGTGTAATACAGTTGGAGATATTTGTAACAAATCTTGATATTTTTTCAAGATATTTTAGCTTAGGATTTTTATAAATACTTCATCATTTGAAGTAAGAGAGGTTGATTGTTGAATATAATTTCTTCTACGAATTGTAATTTTCTAGTTGCTGGAAGCATCAATAATACAAGGACATTCTTCACATGTTTCATGCGGTGTACGAATTGGTGAAGTTTTTTTCCTGTTTATATGTTTAGCCATTATCTTCTTTCTCTGTCATTTCTAAAAAGCTTAATTACATAAAATAAAATGTGATGAATAAGATATGTTATACAAAACACCCTATTCTAGCTGTTAGTAATTTATATGTTTTCTATTGAACTCAAATTAAGTAATCCTTCATTGCTCCTTAGTTTCTACTGAATCCTACATCTCTTTTGTTTTATAATCCATTTAATATTCTAAAAGATGCAGCTTGTGTAACCTAGCTTGCCATGTGAAACTCCTTCAAAATTTGATGCAAATCCAGTTAATATTTAGACTCCATATCCCAATGGAATTATGACAATTTAATCAACCAAGAAATCCAATAAAAAGCAATCAGTATAGTCATAACTAACCTAAAATTCACATCAAACATAGTTAAATTTTATAGAGAGATCCCTCTCTAATGTTGGAAGGGCTAGATCCTATCGTCCAAAGTGGTTTTGATGAGATCTTATGTGTTTACTCCCTCAACTTGAAAAATGCATAACGACAACATAGTAGTGACCACACTAGGGACTTAACCTTTCAGATTCCCCAGAAAAGTGTATCAAGTTCCAGATTTGTTTACTGACGGTGGACAATGATTAGACACAAGAAGGTTGTATCATTCACCTGGTGACTCCACGTTCAAAGTATCTAGACCTTCAAAGATTTTAGTGTGACTCCACACTCAAAGAATCCATATTTGCAGAAAACTCATGGCAACTCCACTGCAAGTTGATTAGATTTCTTGTTAAACAATATGACAGGTTATGTGGAAAATCCTCTGTCTTGTGAAGTTTTAAAATAATTCAGGGATAAATTAGCTACTTTTAAAATTAATGAAGATTTTTCAACGGCTGTGTTTCGTTCTTTGAAAACGAGAAAAAAATCTCTGGAAGGTAAAATTTGTTTTCTTGATTTAATTGCTGAAATATCCGAGAATGATATTGAACATTTGGATTATGAGGTTTAGTCCTATAATTTCTGAGATCCTAAAAAAATCTTGGAAAATCTTCCTTCCCCAAAACAAGATGAGATTGTATTGCTTTTTGATTCATAGATTGTTGAGAATTATGTTTTCGAGTGCAATGTGGAAACTAAAAAGTGGGAATCCGGGTTTAACCTTGAGAATACAACTGATGAAATCTTCCATGCTCAATTGGTAAATGAAGACTTGCAAGGTAAACTAATTAATCATGTATTTACTTATCCTATAGAAAACTATATGGAGGTACTTTTCAGATCAAGTGTTCAATCATGTTTTCATGACCAGATCCAACAACAATGGCCATTGCACTCTACAACTTTGATTTTATGGAAAAAAAAAGTCAAGTTCTCCTTTTGATTGTGCTAACAAACAGTCAAGCGGCCCACTTGATTCAGCAGCTACTTGACGCGCTTCGTTGGAATTTTTATATTATTTGATTTAGCATAATTTTCAGCAGTTTAGGGTAGGTTCCACTGTGAAAATAAATCGGTACTTTGAGCATCTTTTTCAAACATTATTGTTAGTTTCAGTTTCAGATAGCAGTACAAATTTCAGTGCAGTGTGTGTCTCAAATTTCAGTTTGCATAATGGATTTGATTTCAGTTTGAGAATTTTCAATTGTAGAGCTTTTATGGTAGAATAGGTTGTAGGTTTTTAGATCATCCCAATGGATTAGGCTACTAGTCTACAGTGTTCTTGGCACCTCACAAGGAGAGTGCCATCCCTAGTTGGAGCCACTCTTAGGGTCCTATAATTTTTTTAGGATGAGTTATTATTTTACGTGACTATTTTGGTTTAAGAGATGTAAATAATGATTCATTCTTGAAATTATTTCCAAGAAAAAATAGAAAAAGTAAAGAAATGGGCTTGCAAGACAAAATATTCCCTTAGGATAAATTAATTATGTTTCAGCATAAATTGATTTTGTTTTAGGTAATAGACTATTGAAGGTTGGAGACGAGATGGCTTTCGCCGAGGGTTTCTCATGCGCATGAAATGAAATCACAGGCTATGTGGGTTTTGGCGATGGCGCTTCACGGTTGGCCACAGCCGTTTCCCTCCTCTTGACCGGCCTCAAGAGCATGCGCTTTGAAGGTCACCGATCTGTCGGCACATGTTTGACTATGCGACCAAAATCCTGGAAAACATCTGAAACCCCTGACATAGCAGGAAATCCTCGCACAAATCATCATCTGCTTGAAGAGCCAAATGTACCAAAGGCGGATCTGGAAAAGAAGCTCGCCAAGCGGCATGAGATCGGAAATCTGCACACAAAAATGGTTTTTGAGCTTAGAATCCACCTCAGAGGTGGACAATGGTTAGGGCTGGGCCTCACTGTTCACGCTAACATCGTCTAGCTCCTAGCGACTATTGCATGCAAGGACGGGGGTCTGAAGGACGCATATCCGACCTATCACAAAATCGTCTGACCAAATCTCAGTAGATCTAGGATGGATCTACCCGATCTAAGCCTTAATCTCTGCAGATCTAGGTCGGATCAATCTTCCCAAGACTCCAGACGGCAGATCAGAGGTTTTTCGCAACGGCTCGACAGAGGTATCGCAGATCGTGTCGTGCAAAAGGGAGACCGTCCAAACAAGAGACATGATATGGGAAGATGCTCATCAGAATGGGCCAAATATTGCAGATACGGGGTGGACCTATCTGATCTGTCCAAATCCAGGCATAAGATATGTGGAAATCCGTCAGATCTAGAAATCAAATCCGTGAAATTGGATTCGGCCAAGGAAGATTCAGCGGATTCGAAGCAAATCTTTATTAGATCAACAGAAGGTAGACATGTTTGTATGCAGATCTAGGAACGGATGAGTGTATTGGAGGTTAAAAAAGAGATTCAGGACAAACTGGGAATTCCAGTTGCATTACAAAATTTATTATTTTCAGGGTTTTGCTTACAGGACCAACACACACTCCAGCACTATAGGGTTGCAAAGGACTCAACCATCATACTCAATTTGCGGCTACGAGGTGGATCCAGGGGAGCTTCCTCAAAACCTACAGGTACCTACCACGATGTAGCCAAAGGGAAAGAACTTCCAAAGGGGAAAGAACCTTCAGCTGCCAATGAACCCCCAGGCCAGTATATCGTGGATCTTCCAGAGGTAAATTTCATATTCTCAGATCTACAAAAAAACGTTGTTATCTGTAGATTCAATGGCTTTTGGCCTAGAACTGACGCACTATACCAATGGATCCACACGGTCTGGACAAAATACTGCCAAATAAAACTATGCTCCAAGGGTTTCTTCATAGTAACCTTCCTCATAGAAGAAGAAAAGGAAAAAATCCTGAAACAGGGGCCATGGTTCTGGGGGAGTGCTGGTCTTTTTGTAACCCCATGGTTCCCGGAGTTTGATGCCAACACTATGGTGGTATCAAGGATGCTAGTATGGATCAGGCTACATAATCTCCTAATACATTTTTGGCACTTTAAGGCCTTAACAGTTATTGGGAATACTCTTGGGAAACTGTTAAAGATTGATACAGAGAGACATATAAAGGGAATCTTCACCTTTGCTAGAATTTGTGTTGAGGTAGATCTCAGCCAAGGACTGCCGGAAAGCATCATTCTGAACTTCAACAACTCACAGTGGAAACAATCCTTGGACTATGAGAATACAACATTCAGATGCAGGGGATGTCAACAAACATGCCACTTGTACAATGCCTGCAAAAGACCCAACAAGAGCAAGTCACAACAAAGGAAGTCCAAAGGATGGCAAAATGTAGATGAGGTCATAAAGAAGAGGGTCCAGGACAAGAAAGTCCCACCAACATCAGAAGATGAAGAATCAGAAGCAGAAGAGGATGATATCATCATAGAGGAAGCTGAAAAAGGGAATCATAAGGAAAACATTTCAGACAACAAGGCTCCACAGTCTCATCCAAATCAGGCAGAGAAGACAAACGATGACCAGAACATGGGAGGGACAAAGCGGCACCACCAATCAGACACATCAGACTCAGACAAGGAAACAGGCCAGCAAAAAGATGAAACTTAGTTAGTCATAGGCACGATTGAGCCCTCCCAGGGCGAGTGGCGCAAGGTCGAAAAGAAAAAAGGAAGAAAAACTTGAAACATACATATGTAGTTTCAGTTTTTCTTGTTTTCTTTTCTCTCCTTTCCTCTTTCTCTTTTCTCTTATCTTCTTTCTTTGCACTTTAGGTGCTGTGGAACTGGAGCCCTTTGGGCAGCAAATGGAATGCATCATGCATCTGCAAATTGTAACTTTTCATTTTTTTAATAAAAGGTTACATATTTTTCCCCTGGAAAAAATTAATTTTGTTTTAATAAAGTTAATGTGTAATTTAAACATGATTAATTAATATGTAATAAAACATGCAAGTGACAAAGAGGATGATTTTCGTATCTATTAAGTTCTATGTTCCATCTGACGGTTTGATAGACTCCTCGTCAGATCAATGGTCGACAAGGTTTTTCGGCCCCCCCCACCCATCCTACCTTTATCCACAGGGGAGTTCTGAAAAGTGGTTTCCTCCCTATTGGTCCCACCCTTATGTGTCACCTTCATGTTTTTTCACACCCCTCTCACAAACCACTTACCATTTAGGGCCCCATCCAAAATACGCCAACCTTCTCCCCCTTTCCCGCTAGCTCTTACCATACGCTCTCGTCCACTCCTATCTCGACACTTGGCCATGTCTATTAGGTAATTAACATTCGACCTCACTTGCACTCCCACACCACCCATTTCCTACCACTTGGAATGTTGTCCCCAATCACCTCCACATCATGTCTCCACATCATCCCCTACCTCTGTGTCACCTCCCACCTCCACGTCATATGTTTGTTTCATGGTCAGTTAAAAATATGTTTCTTCTTATACAACACAGTCATTTAAAACATGGTTTACAAATAGTTGAGAACTAATTTTCAAAAAATGAAATATGTTTTTGCTGATAGCATCCTCATGTACAAAAACCTCTCTCCATTTTCTAGCATCTATCATGGTTTGGGAGATTCAGATGAATCTTTGCAGGCATTTTTTGCCAAATTTTCTTGTTTTTAGATAGTGTTTTCAAATGTGGTTTTCGAACAGGTGGAAATGAATTTTTAAAAATTGAAAGAATTTTTTTTTTCCAAAATCATAATTTACAAAACCTCTCTTAGTTTTCTAACAGATATTATGTTTTGGGACATATAAAGGGATTACAAGATCCTATTTTTTAGAATTTCAGGAGGAAAAAGCTCAAAGACAATTAGTGACTTGGATGCCACCTCATCAAATAGGAGTTGCAATCACATTTGAATTTCTCTTCTTTGTCCCCAAAAATCCATAAAGATAGTGCCAAGTAGATTCATTAGTTTTGAATGTCCTATATTTTAATTCTATTTTTGTGATACAGTTGGAGATAGTTGTAACAAATCTTGATATTCTTTTAAGATATTTTAGTTTAGGATTTTTATAAATACTTCATCATTTGAAGTAAGAGAGGTTGATTGTTACTATAATTTATTCCACAAATTGTAATTTTTCTAGTTGTTGGAAGCATCAATAATACAATGACATTCTTCATAGGATTCATGTGTTGTACGAATTGGTGATGTTTTTCTCCTGTTTATGTGTTTAACCATTGTCTTCTTTCTCTTTCATTTCTGAAAAGCTTAATTACATAATGGAAGTTGTTATGAATAGAATCTGTTATACAAAACACCCTACTCTGGTTGTTAGTAATTTATTTCTACTAAAGTCAAATTAAGAAATCCTTCATTGCTCCTTAGTTTCTATTGAACTTTACATCTCTTCTATTTCATAATCCATTTAAAATTCTGAAAAACCCAACTAGTGCAACCTAGCTTGCCTTGTGAAACTCCTTCAAAATTTGATGTAGATCTAGTTAATATTTAGACTCCATAGCCCAATGGACTTATAACAATTCAATCAACCAAGCAATCCAATAAAAAATAATCACTACAGTCATAACTAGCCTAAAATTCACATCAAACCTAGTTAAATTTTACAGAGAGATCCCTCTCTAAAGTTGGAAGGGCTAGATCCCAACTTCCAAAGTGTCTTTGATGATGTCCTATGTGTTTAATCCATCAACCTCGAAAATAAAGAAAAATAACACATTTTTGGGCTTGAAATTTGGTATCGGCCTTTTGTGGGGTGATCGAGCTTGAAGAGAAAATATCTGCAAACCCTATTTCTCCAAGGGCTCTGAAGGAAGCAAGGCACACCCAAACTAAGAACTGGAGCTAGATCTTCTCAGGACTATGTTAGATCTGGCACATAAATTATATCGCCGCTCACTTACAACCAAAAAAGCCATATCAATCGAATTTGGATGAAAAACCCCAGAACTAGGAGTAGAATGCCCACCTGTAATGTTTCTTCACATAGATCTGTCGATCAAGAGTCTAGATTGGGATAAAAGTGATCCCACGGGTGAAGACTGATTTCAAACTAGAGAAGTAGACCCAGATCCGTGGAATCTACTTCACTTCTCACTGGAACAAATTATCAGGTCTACATTATATATTTAAGGAACAAGGTATATGTCGAGAACAATGAACTCCCCATCCTGCATATTAGTGTTAAGAAATTTATGGCAAAGAGATAAATTATTACCGAGATTTACCGAGATTAATAGAGAGGAATAATAAAATAGCCAGCAACAATAAACATAAATATTACACACATAATATTTATCAAGGAAAACCCCAAATCCGAGGAAAAACCGAACCCAATGAGATCTCATTACCATTGGCAAAAACCATGGCTAATATGTCCTAGTGATCCTTGACCACTCACCTCCAGGCCTACATTACAATGAAGCATTTGAAACCTTTTATAGGCTCCATTACATGAAATACCACTGACCATAATACCTTGGGTACACTATACCATGTGCCCAAAACCATTACTATTTAACTAGGTCAACCTTGACTCAAACCCTGAGTCAATTTTACCTAACAATCGGATCCATCTACGAAATTGACAAAATTTGGCCTCTGGTTACAATATTTACACAAAATCTATGATTTCCTATACCATATTGGTGTCATAATTCTCTTAGGATTTTTTTTTATGGAAGCTCAAGGGACCTGGTAAACAATCGACTATGGGAGATGATCGAAAGAAGCTTACCAAAGAGGAATACACACAGAACAGATCTGGATTTGATCCAAATATTTATCAGAATAGTGCAAGAGAGGATTATATACAAGTGGATCTGGAAAGGGAGATAGATACAAGACATAAAGTGCGAGCTTCAAAAACAACTTGGTATATTGGCAAGCATGAAAAGCTTGATTTATGCAGGGAAAATACTGCAGGAGAACTCCACGGTTCATGACTATGGAATTGCCACAAATTCAACCATCATCCTCAAACTGATATTTTGAGGTGGATACTCTAGGACCAGCTCAAAAGGCATAAGCACTTTCAAGGACATAGTCAAAGGGAAGGAGGAATCCCAAAACAAACCAACACAACTTCCATATCTACCTGGGTTCTATATCATCGAGGAGAAATCCCAAATACCAGCCTTGACAATCTCTTTGCCTGAGGTAAATGAGCTCTATGCATATTTCCATACCAAAGTAGTCATATGTAGATTTAATGTTTGGCCTAAATCAGTTGCTTTACATCAATGGATATTCTCCACATCGACATAAAATGTGATATTCATCTATGCTCCAAGGGTTTTTTATTGTCAAATTTGAAAGAGTAAAAGGTAAGGATTATGTCCTAAGCAAGGAACCATGGTTCTGGGGTAATGCAAGGCTCTTCATGATACCTTGGTTCTTAAGTTTTCATTCCACCACTATGGTGGTATCCAAAATCCCTATATGGGTGAGGACACACAATCTACCACTACATTTCTGGCACCACAAAGTATTAGAAGGAATTGGGAACTCCCTTGGGAAATTTATTAAGATTTATACAGATAGAGTTTCAAAAGGCATTTTTACCTTTGCCAGAATATGTGTTGAGGTAGATTTTATTCAAGGTTTACGTGATCGCATTATGTTGGTTCACAACAATATACAATGGACTCAATCACTAGATTATGAAAATATGACATTCTGTTATCGTGGATGTCTACAAACAGGCCACCTACAAAGTGCATGTTCACAAACTAAAAAAGGACCCAAAAGAAATAAGAAACAAGCTCAAAAGCCCAAAGGTTGGCAATGCATTGATCCCCTCGGAGAAGTAGCAGATGAAGCAGAAGTTCTAGAAAATACTATAGACAATAATGAATAGATCACCTAGAACATCTCACAAAAGTAAGAGATTGAGCACAGGTTTGCATTAACTCTAAGGCCCACCATCCCTCTACAGCAGAGTGAGCAGCACACTCTTCGAAAAGAAGTTAGTACCAACAAACAATACATGGATCATAAGGTTCTGATTCTAAGAAATACAAAAGAGAATTAAATCTCTATTATAACATCCACACCCAACACTGGTGGTTGGCGAAAAGTGGAAAAAAATAAAGGTGGGAAATAATAGATCAATTATTTATTTTTTCCATTGGAAAAATAAAGACTTATATTTTTAATAAATGAAATAAATTAAAAATTAGAAAATTGAAAAAAGCTATACAAATTATCAATATATTAAAAACATGCTAAAAAGGCATGAAAAGGAATTGAAGAAGAAATTATAAAAATATTACATTGTATTAAATTAGGACTTTAATAATTACTTACATAAAAGTAATAAGTTTTCTAAATTTTGGAGGGTGAGATGAATTGGATTAGTACTGTAGTTAAAGTACACATTTCATATTAGTAGCCTAGGGGTTCAATTTGGAGGGGTCCTTGTACATGAAGCTCTTTTACTATTGAGAAATCAAGATTTCAATCCCTCGACATAGCCCTCACCAATTTATAATTAATTATTAATATCTAGATATAAATATATATAAATTATAAATATATATATAATATATAGTATATATATAATAATATTAATAGTGATGAGCGCCACTATTGCAACAAGGATGTTGCAACTCCTGGGCTACTATCTTTAGTTATTAACCCGAGGTTCGTACAAAATTAGAGGTGACAATGTTATATGAACAAGTAGAAGTGAAGGTCCTACCTGTTGTCACTATTCATCTGGTGAGAGACCCCAAGGGTTCAAAGCCAGACTTCTATAGGGTCAAAAGAAGCTTGATTCTTTGATGGAAGAAGAGAAAATCTATTCTAAGAGAGCTACTCTACTGTAGTAATGAAGAAAACAACATGTATTTCTAAATCACACCATATCCTAATTAACCATTTAAACAACTATGCTAAGTAGAATTGCTAAACAAACACTATCCTAATGTTTCTATCTAAGTTACAAAAGTAAAGAGCATCACACCAAAGTAATGTATAAGTAAGGAAACTAAACTAAATCTATTTTCACTCTTTTTTTGGTTTCTTTGGTAAAATCAAGCATGCAATCTAAGTGTTCTTGTAGATGTGAGAGGCAAATGGAAGGTGGTTAAGGATGGCTAGAAGGTCTATGGAGTGGCAGCATTTAAATGATACTCGGAAAAAAGTTCAAGAAGGAGTCAATTGGAAGATAAATCAGAGATCGAAATCAACGAAAGGAAGACGTAATGAAGTAGTAGTGCATAGGAACCATTAGATTGGGTGGAAACAATATTAACGAAAGATGAGTGATGGAGATCTTATCACATGATATTATGTTAATGTATGGATGAATAGGATTAACAGAAGATGAACGACGAAGATCTTAACGCAGTAGATTGAGTTAATAGATGATTGAATGGGGATAAGGGAATATGAGTGGTGGAGATCTTATCGCGAGGATTAATTGAATAGATGGATGGATCAATCAATGAACACGATCAACGGGAGATGAGCACCGGAGATCTTATCATAGGAGAATAAGTGAATAGATGGATGGATCACATAAAGTCACGTGGCAATACAAGGGTAAAAAAACATGCAAAATGATGTAGTGAGCTTTTGTAGGTGGTAAGTAGTTTCTAGCGTGCCCTCAAAGCTGTAAGCAGAATTCCTAAATTTTATGCAATTAGCCTAAGTGAGAGACATTTAGCACGATAAAACCACTTTTCTTATGTGCTCTCAGGTGGATATTGACCATGCAAGAATTCACACGAGATTATGCGATAGCAGTTGGATCATGCGTGATTGATCAACTGTGGAGATCAGCCAAGCTAGTTAGCGATTGGGTGATGCGATAGCCATTGGATCAGGCGAGGATGATCGATGGTGGAGATTTGGAGCACCTGAAGTCAAACATTAAAATGAATATAGGTGGTAAGCAGTATCTTCCGCACCCTAAGAGTTGTAAGTGGAATTCCTAAATTTCACGTGATTAGCTTCAGTGAGTGACACGTAGCATGAGAAAACCACTTTTCTCACATTCTCTTGGTCAGATATCGTTAGTGCAATAATCCACATGAGATTGCACGATAGCATTGGATCATGCGGGATTGATCAACGATGGACATTGGCCAAGCTATTTGGCAAGTGGGTGGCACAATAGTCATTGGATCAAGAAAAACCGATTGACGGTGGAGACTTGGATCGCTTGAAGTCAAACGTTGAAATGAGTATGTGGCACGAGATTAAAAATGATTTTTTAGGCTTGTTGTGGATCAAATGGTAAGGAATTTATGGGTATAATCTGATTAAGACATGATTTATTAGCTTTCACATATATTATGCATGAAGAAATTGCGAAAGGAAATGAGAATATGAGTGAGATCTTATTACAGAAAGATAACGATGAAATGAACCAAGTATCGAATGAGGATGACAAACTCAAAAGCTCATGTAAGAACTAGAAATATATGCTTTTTGGATTGTTGAAGGGTCTCTTCCTGATGTCATGGTCCCAGAGGTAGGAGGTGAGGCTGAGAAACCTAGTGACAACCTTATGGGGATCTTTTTCTCCTTGCTAACTTGTGAATCAAAAGAAGGCATAAATGGAAGCAAACTAAAACATAACCAATCTATGCTACATTGTTGTAATGGAAATGTAGCTACTTAAGCAAATGAATGATTAAACCATGAATCTATGCACTACACTGTTGTAATGGAAATGCAACTATTTAAGAAAATGAACGATTAAACCGTAAATCTATGTTAGCATACATGTACAATAAAGAAGAGCCTTAGCTGCTAGGGTTGGGCCCTAACCCAAGATCTTCAACCCTTTGATTTAACTCAGTGTTGGCTTAAAACAAAACTCATTTTTATTATCAAAACAATGGATTACATCAAAAGCTATGACAAATCTTGTAGTTCAAAAACAAAGTAGAGTTTTACAATCAAAATTCTGAATCCTACTGAGGTCCTACGCCTCTCTACATATATCACTGAAGTCTCCACTGATTTCCTTAAAATTAGGTAGGCTCGGATCCCAAACTTGAGATAAATTGGTGCTTTGATTTTCACTTGCTTGGTTTTCTTCTAGTCCTCATGATTTGGCAATTTGCACTCTGAGCTAATGGAGAAATATTCTAATGGAGGGGTGTAAATGAGGAGGATTGACCTCCTATAATTCCTCTCCCTTGTCCCATTTGAGGTTTGGCCAAGGTATTTTCCAAAATTCCTTGATTTTAGCCTTTAATCCTTTGTTAAATGCACATTAGACCACAAACAAAAATATCTAACTCTAACTCATCTCATAAACAAAAAATAATCAAAAGTATGCAATACGTTGTGAGAATAGTTCGTTTGACTAAGCTAGGAGGTGAATTAAGGCCCATATAGCTACCCAATGATGAGGCTCATCATCACCCCCCCAATGAAAGTGCTTCTCATCCTGTAAGCAACTTAGTCAATGTCCATGGCGTTCATGGCTCTGGTAGCCTCTCTGACATTCCATGGCTCTGTTGTGGTCTCTTCTTCTTGTTCATAGAAGCCTACTTTCATTTCTACTTCTTCCCACTACCTATTTTCCTCTTCTTCTTTTCTCCCTTCTATCATCCATAGGCGTAGCGGTGGACTGAGTTTTAGGCCTATCCAATTGAACATCAACCTTTGCATTGATTTCTTATATATAGGTTGTCTTGTTGAGTGCCTCTCTTAACTTTTGAGGGGAGTGATATTCTTGGATCTTCAATCTGTGTGGCAGTGTGTTCCATCTCTTGAAGCAGTAATGTATACTATCATCTCCTAGTAGCCTAAACATATCCTCAAAATGTTAAATTTCTTGCTCTTGGGCAACAAGATATCTAGGTGCCAGTTAAGGATCATTTGCAATTAGATTATGGTTGTTGATTAGGGTCATGGGATTTGATTGTTCAACTCTAATGAAAAGAGGTTCATTTTTCTCTCTGGCCAATATTATTTTCATCTCTGTAGCATTTGACTCCTCATGGTTCATCAATGATGCCAAAACCATTAATTGTAGATCTCCTAGCTCAGCATTAGGATCTAAAACATTCATGTTTGTTATGGCATCGTTGTGCAAGTAAAACTTAGCCATTCTTTTGCCCTATCTTCTAGTGTACTTTGATCACAAAGACCAATAAACTGCTTGTAGTCCTGAAATGGCATGGCACCCCTTTATGCTAGTGTTTTAATTTCAAATTGCGTCCAATGTCCTCTGAGGTAAAGAGCATACAATTTAGCTGGCATCCTACACTAGATGGCCTCCACGGAGAGGCTGGCCATACATGTTAGTTATTTTTCCTTTTCCTACATCTATCCTCTCAGCCATGCATTTTCCCTCTCAAGTTGATCTCTCATTATTGCTTCTATGTCCCTTGGTTTAGGGGAATATTCAATCTCAACAGGGACTTTTGTTGATATTTGTGGCTTCGCTTGTTTGATTCTTGTGCTCTTTCTTATTCTAAAATATAGAGGGGTTTGCCTCCTTATTTTCCCATTTTGATCGACTAGGGTGCTAAGAGCAGTGAGGATAGATGTTGCCTCCCTCTTAGGAGCCTCTCGAGAAACCCTAGGTGACTCCTCCTTGTGTTCTTCCCCTTTTGTTTCAATGCCTTCTTCCTCTCTGTTTTTCTTATCTTCTTCATCTTGTTGTTATTTCTCATATCCATCAATTTCTTCTTTCATTTCCTCCTCTTTTTTAGCATCATCATACTTCTCTTCTCCCCCTTCTTGCTGCTTCATCATGTTCTTTTGTATTAGCTTCTTCTTCATCCATCTCATCCCCATCTAGCTCTGTATCTTCTTTTTCTTGTTTTGCCTCCACCTCACTTGCAAAAGGACCAACATCATAGGTGAGGGTTTTGATGTTATCCTCTACTGGTAAGCCTCTGAAGACTAACCATGTTATAGGGATCCATTGGTTTTTTAGGGCATCCTCAATGAGGATCATGATCAACCCATGGCAAGCCAATTGTTGGGAATTCCCTCCCTTTACTTTGTTGCTGGAGTCTATGAGTGATTGCATCAAGAAATAGGGTATGTTGAGTCTTTAATGAACTGGTGTTTCTACCCAAAATCTTAATTCTTCAAGAATTCTAAGATGTTATCCATAAACAACACTGTATCTATGGCATGGCAGATGAGGTGACGGGGTACAATGAATGAGGTGGATGGTAATGAATGAGGGTGGAAAATGACGTGGATGAGATGAGATGGAGTGGAGTGATAGGGGCAGCCTGTTGCTATGTTAAGGAGTGTAAGGGATGTTCATCATGCTTGAACACCCCCCAGCAATTTCAGGTCGTAGATCTTTGTCAAACACCTTGACGTCATGGTTAACTACAGGGGTTGAGCCTGAGTTATAACTCGTGCTTGTTGCTCCCCCATAGGGCACTTTATCTAACTCTTGAACCAATGCTTACTTAAATATTGTGGTATCTCTCTAACTTTAATATGGGTTGGAGCCCCACCTTACATCAAATTTGAATGCCATAAAAAATAAATCACAGTTTTCAGACTCTTGCATTCTCTTTTGATTTTTAAAATAATTTCCTTTTTGCCACCTAACTATCTGCTTTGTTGAAGGTGGCCAAATTAACACTCCACATTTTCACTTATAAACGAAATACCTCGTAACCCTTACAACTTTTGATGAAATGATGCATATGAATGAGTGAGTGGGATACTTACCTGTGGTATTGATGCCATGTTTCAATTGTCGAAGATCAGAGGTGCTGCATTGTTTATTTGTTGCATGGTCATTCTTCTTCCTCCTCGGTTGTCTTTTGTCTGCTATTTGGAGCTCCTGGATCATCCTAGCGAAGACCTGTAGCTTACGATTGATATTCTGTGGGATAGGCTACTACAAGGCCTAACCAACCTACCATTCACCCTCACATTGCTCCCTGTAGGTTTTTGAGGGATCTTGTAGGAATACAGTGGATCCCGTAGAAAACACAGTCTTCGCCTAAATAGAAGAAATGAAGTGAAAAAACAATGGAATTCATGGAGAGATGTATGGTAAGGAGTGGAGGAGATGAATATATGTGAGGCAGGGTTCCCTTTGGATCCTCTCTTTTCTCCTTGATTGACTTTTTTGCTCGCCTGCAAATAACAATTACGTCTTTTTCTTTTTTTTTCTCTTTTGTTTTGGAAAACCACCTAGGCTACCTCAGAGAGGTTTTCATCCTAGGTGTTTGTCTTGGGCGCCCCAAGGAAGGTTTTCACCGAGGGATATACTTATTCTTTTTTCCATTTTTTTCTTATCCTTGGCTCACCTCACAAGGTTTTCAACCCAAATATGGGACTCAGGCACCTCATGGAGGTTTTCACCTGAGTCTCTTTTTTTTATTTTGAGTGACCTGATGAGGGAGGAGCTGGAGCTTGCTCCACCATCATCACTATTTTATTGATATTTTCAATGAACTCTTTCTTTGATAAAGGCCTCTTGTACATTTTCAATCGGTGTCCATTAACAAGAAATGGAATGGCTTCTTCATCTATAGTTTTGATTTGCATTGAGCCATTACCATGGCATATTTCCACCATAGAAGGTCTGACCCATCTTGTCCTTACCTTGCCGTTGAAGTCTTTATACCTAAAATCATTTAACAATGCCCAATCACCATCTTGAAATTGCTTCTCCTTAATATGTCTATCATGCCATATCTTCCTTTGAGGCCGAACTATCTCTCTATGTAGGAGGGCCTGCATTCTGAATTCATCCAAGCCATTCAAATGGAATAATATTTCTTTCTATGCACAACTGAGATTCAAATCTAGTTGTGTTGCCATCCTCAATGTGTTATATTCAAACTCAATGGACAACAAATCCTTTTTCCCATAGACCAGCTGATAGGGTGTAAATTCAGTGGTGATCTTCCATGTTGTATTATAGGCTTAGGTGGCCTCAACTGGTCTCTCTGCCCAATCCTTCCTGTTGTTTCTTACTACCTTGGTTAACATGCTCTCCAGTGCCCTGTTGGTCACCTCCACTTACCCATTAGCTTGTGCATGATAAGGATTCGAGGTCCTATGCTTGATTTTGTGATGGCTGAGTAGTTCTTCAACCATGTTGGAGGTAGACTGGCTACCTTGGTCTGTGACTAGCTCTCTAGGGTACCCAAATTTGTAGAATACATTCTCCCTTAGGAACTCAACCACCTTCTCTTCTGTTGCTGCCTTAATCACCTTGGTTTTAGCCCGCTTTGTCAAATAATGAGTGGAGACAATAGTGTACTATTTTTTCTTTGAAGGAGGGTTTATAATTCTAGCATTCACATATGGTTTGTTCATTAAATATTTGATTGCAACATGGTTAGTATGCAAAAATGTTTGGTAGCCTATAATGTAATGTCTAAATTTGTTTAATGAATGTACAACAACGAGGAGTTCCTTTTCAGTCATATTATAATTTAGCTAAGCCTTTGACTGGTTCTTATTGATAAAATAGATGACATAGTGCAATTTCTCCTCTACCTGACCTAAGGCTGCTCCTATAGCTTTGTGTGAGGCATCAACATGAATATGAAAAGGGAGGGACCATTTTGGGCCTCGAAGAATTGCTACAGTGGTTAAGTTACCCTTTAAAATGTCTAAGGCCTCTTATTAGCTTTTTGACCATATAAACTCAGAATCTTTGGCCAGCAACCCAAATAAAGGAGATGCCAACTTGCTGAAGTCCTTTATGAAATTTTGGTAGTATCTAGCTAACCCCAAGAAACTCCTAACGTCCCTCTGCTTTTGAGGAGGTGAGAGCCTCTGGATGATTTCTATTTTGTTTGGGTCCACCTGAAGTCCTTGATGAGATATTGAATGACCTAGCACAATCCCTTCAGTCATTAAGAATTCACATTTTTATGGACTGAGAGATAGGTTCATTTCAATGCATTTGTGCAATATTTTGCCTAGGTTAGTGAGGGCTTCTTGAAAATCACAGCCATAAGGTGTAAAATCATCCATATAAATTTCCACGGCATCATGTACTAATTCAGCAAAACTACTCAAGACTGCTCTCTGGAAAGTGGCAAGAGCATTGCATAGGCCAAAAGGAAGGACCCTATAGGCAAAAGCACCCCAAGGATAGGTGAATGTGGTCTTATCTTGGTCTTATGGGAGGATTTGAACTTGGTTGTACCCACTGAATCCATTTAAGAAAGAAAAAAAATGTCTTTGCTACCAGGCCATCTAGCACTTCATCAATGAAGGGTAGGGGAAATGATCCTCCTTTGTGGGTTTGTTCAACTCCCTGTAATCGACACAAATCCTCCGCTTACCATTTTTCTTGGGAACTAACACTAAAGGAGAGACCCACTCTTTGTCAGAGATAGGGTAAATGAATCCTACATTTAGCAGTTTTTGCAGTTCTTCTTTGACTATATCTTTAAGAGCTGGATTCATCCTCCTTTGTCATTTCCAGACAAGCTTGCAACCTTATTTGATGTCTATGTGGTGAGTACACACTAAGGGGTGTACTCCCTTCATTTCCTTGTAACTCCAAGCGAAGGCTTCTAGGTTTTCTCTCAACATGTTGCATAGCTTTTCCTCTTCAAGAGTAGAAAGAGATGGATTAATTTTCAAAGTTTTCTCTGGGCCGAATCATATAGTTTTGACATGGAGTGGGTTGGAATCGACTAAGCATAAGTCAATTGGATGATTGTTCTAGGTTTCCCTTACTTCTTCTTCTAGTGGTAACAAACTAGGAGTTGGACTTTGGAGCAGGTGTTCATTTCAGTCATCCTCATCTGTTGTCCTCCTCCTATGGTTACTTCCAAAGCATAAAGTTGGGCTAAATAAATCTCATCTTATTCCTCCTCCTCCAACAATAAAGGTAAATCATGCTTTAGATAAGGTTGAGAAAAATAGTATAGCAGTAACAGTTTGGACATATGCCCATTCTTGATGGTCATATTCCCATGTTTGCAGCTAATGTAAGCATCGGCTGTGGCCAACCATGGCCTCTGACAGATGAGAGGGTAACCGGTAAGCTTAACCTTAGGCTGGAGAACTATAAAATCTATAGAGAACTCCCAGGAGTGAATGGAGACCATCACATCCTCCACAATTCCCTCAGGGGTGACTGTGGAACGATCTGCAAGTTGTAGAAGTATTGTGGTCTTCCTCAATGACCCTTGGAGGTTGAGCTTGAGCATGGTGTCCTTGGTCATCACATTAATGGCAGCCCCAAGATCAATTAGAGTGTGTGGGATGATGGTGTCATTGATGTGCACATCTGCTACAGTACTTCCACGGTCCAAATATTTTGGACATATTACCTCCCTCAGCATTAAGTCAGACAGCTACCCAATGACATTAATGGTATGGGAATCCCTTTTTTTCTTCCTCGATGCTTCAAGCATTTCTCCTTAATCAACTTCTTATAAATGGGAACATCTTTTATTTCTTAGAGAACGGGGGTCTTTACACATAGCTTTTTGAATTCTCCCAAAAGTTTGGTTTCTTCTGGGGTAGGCTGGATTGGTTGGGCTAGTCTCTCAGGAAAGGGTGGATTTACTTTAATGTTGCTTTCCTCTCTTTCTTCCTCAACCTCCCTATGTGGAGAGGGAGGTTGGTTATCCAGGAGAATTCTCCTAGATCTTAGGTTGATCTCCTGGATTTCTATATCATCAACTGGGTAGATGTCTCTCCACTGTATACTTGTTGAGCCTGCCTATTTCGGGTTTAGATTTGTGGTTGGGTAGTTGGTGGAGGCAATAGAGCTAGATGGGGACTCCATCCCTGGAGTGGGGTATTCCATTGAGGTTGTGGATGAACATAAGGTTGAAATGACTTGGTGGTTGGCTGGGAATGATATTGAGATGCATAGGACCAAGGAGGGGGTGTAGACGAGGAAGGATGAGCAGGCGGTCCCCAAGAAGGTATAGATGTGGTTTGGTTGGGGTTGTAATATGCATGGGATACCCTTGCATACCCTACCTGTATGGTCTAGGCCCATGAAGTCTCCTTTGGTTGATTTAGCAAAGCTGATCAATGACCCCTTTAGCTCCTTGATATACAACTTTGAGTCCGAGTAAAGAAGGGCGCTTGTCTCTGGAGTGGATTTCTTCATAGACTGAGCAAATATCAATGCACTTCAATGGACATTCGTTCCTGGGATGCCTCCTGGTGCATCTAGGACAAAAGATGGCCAAGGCTCTCTCTACTTCCTCTTGCTTCCTTTTGATGTTCATGGTGTCCAATTGCAAGGAAAGGGTTTCCAACATTTCACTAAAATCTTCCTGCATATTTCCAATTTCACCCTTGATGGATGAGTTAGAAGATGATGTACTGGCCATAGGTTGACTACTCCTCCCCTTCTTCCTAGCTGCCCTAGAATGGTTTCTAAAGAAAGTTTTGATATCCTCATAGGGTAATTTGTATATATCTCCTTCTGCTAACAAATGTAAGGTATCCAGAAGATCTTCCCTTACTCCTCTGAGCAAGACCAACTTTAGTGACTCGGGGTCAAGTGTGCACCTGGCCCTTTTGTAAATGAGTTGGAATATTTCTTCATAATATTCTAAGGATTCATCTTGGCTCATGGACATCCTAAAAATCTCTTCTTTAGTATCCTTTGGCCTACAGTAGTCCCTATATTTGTTGTTAAAAGCCTATTGCATATGAGCCCAAGTTGTGATGCTATCTCCAGGTAAATCCATGAACCAACCCAATGTTGCATCCTTGAGGGTAGATGGAAACAATTTTAACTTTTGCTTATCATCTATATAGTCATAGTTTTGGCATATAATAGAAAACTCAAATAGGAAAGTGTCAAGGTCCTCTATGGTTAGGCCATGGAAATGTGGTAGGGCAGAGGGGCTTATATTCTTCATCTTAGTGTCCCCATTGGTTTCCTTGATCGGGAAGGCACCCTCAAATCTATTTTAGTGACTAACCATAGGTGACACATATTCATCAAGTAGCCACTCTCTTTAAGCTACAAGTTAAATTTCACATTCCCATATTTGAAGGCCACATTAATTAAGACACCATAGATAAATGGCTAAATATATTGGAAGGATATTTTTTAGTTCATGACTTTTCCAATAAGGGAAAAAATAGTTTTTCACTCCTCAAAGCCACCCCACATGTCAAGGACTAGCGAGAAACCTACTGTGAACAAAACGATGAGACATAATTATCATTATTTTCAACCACTACCCACTTATAATTCTTTCCAAGACACCATCAATGAACAGTATTACCTTGTTGGGAGATACGAACAGAAATACATAAAGTGGACCATGTTGCAACACAGAAGGGACCAAGATATGCTAGTGTTCACAAATTTTTTCCACGCCCTTTGCATGAAGCTAGCTATCAAGGATTCTGAGTGGAATTTGGTACTCAAGTACCGCAACTATCTACACAAGTACATCTAGGATGATATGGAGTTCCTAGACATCTTCTTGCTTAGCGGTACCTAACGATATGCTATCAAGATTGAGCAGAAATTTAAATAGAGGAAGCAAGACTTTGGATCTATGAATTTGAAGCAAGGAAAAAGCACTCTTGGACGTATAACACTCCACTTTCTTTTCCTTTCACTCTCCTCCTTAACTTATTCCCTCAAATATTTAGCACACTTCCCTCTTATGTCAAAATTGCACATTAATTTTACATGCCTCAAATTGAGCATTGCTCCAAACTATTTATCCATAGAAATGTTTTATTGCACTTGTACTAATACTTCACATCTTTCATTTGCACTTATTTTTAATTTTTCCCCTAATCTTCACTTCTTTTTACTGTGTGCTCTCTATGCTCAAACTTAAAACTTCTTTAGATGCTCATACATCAACCTCCACTTGCAAGGAAAAACTTCACATGTCCCTACATTAACATTGGTTAATCTTTTCTAATCTTCCACTTGAGAAAATTTTTGATATTCTTTCTCATATATCCATGTTTTTGTCTTCATCAACTCTATCCTCCCACTTTTCCAAGCACTAATTGTACAAAACATTCTTCACCATTACCAACATTGTTCTTCCACTTTACCAAGGGTGTTTTCTATTCAGTAGTCTAAGTGACTATAAAAAGGTTTTTATAATGAATGATAGAATTACAAGATCCATAGTTGCTACATATTCTAGATCTCTTGAAGTGACAAACACCATTAAACTACAATTTACAAAGTATTTATATGGTTATAGAAAGAAAAATTGTGGCAAAATGTTGTTTGCTGCTAAAAATATCAAAATAATTATAGAACTAAAACAACCCTAAAGCATATATGAAGGAATAAAAAATACAAAAACTTGGTGTGATATAGAGAAATATTGACAAATTAATACAACACAAGAAACGCTCTAAGACATATTGTATATATATATTTCACGATGAATGAAAGTACCCAAGTTGTTTATAAGACCTTTTTCAGAAGAAAATTCAAAATCACTAATGGAAATACTCATATAAATACTTACTATGAATGAATATTTGATATTTTGTAGTGATAATGACATTAACTACAATTCAATAGGGAGAAAAAAAGGAGGAAAAAAAAAATTGCTTGCAAACAATTAGCGCAGTTGTTTAGATTCTAAAATGATAAGGCAACTGTTGCTAGATGTAACTACCTCAATAGGCCATGTAGTATATGTTGGAAATACTGAGAGGGGGGGTGAATCATTATTTCTTTTTCCCACAATTGTTTTACCAGTTAAAACATATACATTCAGAACACAAGATGAACAACAAGAATAAATGCTTTTATTAATATAAACTGTGCAGTAAAATAGATACAATATATAGATGGTTGAAATCAGTTTCCAAGCTCCAACTTGGACTTTGGTGAGGCTCCAACCTCTAGAGCACCAACTCTATTTTTCTAAGACACCAATCTTGAACTTAGGAGCACAAACTCTCAAGGACTTCAATCCTTCCTACTTCTGAGGCTTCAACCCGAAGGACTCCAATCCTACTTACTTCTGAGGCACTAGCCCCAAGGACTCCAATCCTTCTTGCTTTTGAGGCACCAGCCCTAAGGACTCCAATCCTATCTTGTCAAGGCACTGTTTGATAGTAATCTTTTGCTCTCAGAACTCTTCTTTGCTGAGTTCTGTCTATTTACAGCTTCACTCTAGTCTCCAGGCTACAATATCAATGACAACTAGTATTCTTAAGAATGAGTCTTTACAACTCTGCACACTACCCACACATAGTCTCCAATAGCCTTCTTTCTCTCTGATAATGTCTTCACTCAACTCTAGTCAGTCTACTATTAGCTGCACTAAGCTCTGCATAAAGAACAACTTCTTGTTAAAGCTTATGTTCTCTGCTGGCTACTTCTCCCCTATGACTATCTGCTATCCTGTTGGGCCTTCGGCCCTCTTTCTGTTCTGTTGGATCATCTCACTGCCTCTATCCCCTGCAGCTTTTTTTCCACAGCATTTAACAACCTTCAATAGCATTCACCACTATTGCCTCTACTATCTCACATTCTGGTTCGTCATCATCCAAACAACCTCACAGTCCTTTGTTTTTTACTATTTTTATGCATTCCTGTGCCTCTGTCCATTCATTTCCTCTTACTCACCTCTTGGACTTCCTCAATGCTCGCTGTCATTTCCTCTATGCTCGCTTTCTTATTCAGCTTCCCGTCTTTCGGTTTCCTCTGTCTATTCATGCTCACAGGACACATTGAATCAATGGCCAGGTCCAAGTCATACACAGAGGACACATATATCAAAATTGTAACAACACTCCTATTTTTCTCATGATTGCAGGCATACATAGGGGCCACTTCATCTAATGAACAGCCACATCCTTTCGACAATGATAATCCCCATGATTCACCCCATGTAATTGAAGCTCAACCTTCTAATTCATTGGAAACAGCCATCGTAAGCCTTTTGGCTTAAAAACCACCCCGCAAGCAGAAACACAGCTACACAGGAAAATATGAGAAAAACAGTCAAAAGACTAAGGGGCAGACTTCAATATGAATATTAAACCCACATCTAAATTGTATCGGGTTTGCAGCATTCATCACTATCTGCGATCACAACATATCGGCAGACGCTGTTGCAGCATCGAGTCCACTCTTGCAGATGTGATATGATATAAAGTTATATTTGAATGTTGCATCAAGTCAGGTCTTACAATAATCGGCGAGATGAGGCTTCTGGGGGTCTTTTATATATTGACCCCATGACCCCGCTGATGGCCAATGGCTGATCCACTTGCGGATGCGAAATAACATTCAACCAAGTTGTAACCAGACCATCGGGTTCGTGACTTACATCGCAATCAGTGCTCGGGAGAGTGTCATTCCTTTATGTCTCATAGATGGGTGGATGATTTAATATATTAACCATAACACAATCTCGCATCGGGTCCGTGTTATTATCACAATCGGAGGTTTCGGGGGTGACCCTTAATAGAACTCGCCGATATGATTTCTCCGATAGTGTTTATTGTATGCAAATATATATTGTTCCATTGTTGTTTACTTTGTTTATATATATATTATATATATATATATATATATATATATATATATATATATATTGCACTGCTTATGAACCTTACTCTTGCCCTATGCGATATGCGATAGCTATACTCCTCCGATAGAGTATTCCTTTGGCATTGTTGCTCCGATAGCTATGATTGATGTGTCCCATGGATAGATGGCTCCTGATAGGCTCCCGATAGCTATGTGCTCCTCTTCATTGGCATATGTATCTAACATATACATATATAGAGCTCCTTTAGTGGTAAATGCATCCATTGCTCCTCCGATGGCTCCTCTTGCTTCGATATGCTCTATTTGCTCCTCTTCTTTGGCATATATATATGGCATATATATATGTGGTTCCTCTTGGCTCCGATATGCCGCCTTGCTTTGATATGCCTGTTTTGGCATTTATATATATGATATATATATATGGCTCCTCCTGTAGCTCCTCTTAGTCATGTCCAATGTGGCTCCTCTGGCTTGGAAGTGTCTTTCAAAGACCTCCTTGCATATATGAATGCCTCTCTTGCTCTGATATCCTATGATATGCTTTGATCTGCCTCCTTAGGTAACTCCTCTTTGCTTATGGCTTGGCTAGCCTAATGGCCTTGCTCCTGTCTCTTCATGAATCTCCTCTGCACCACCTTGGCTTCATGTCATCCTCTAGTATCCAGAATATTACCATATTAACATCAATGACAACCTAGGTCAACAATCTCCCCCTTTGTTATTGATGGTAATATTCTTCTTCTCTCCCCCTTTGACATCAATGGCAAAGGAGTGCTCTGGGACTCCCCTTATCAAGTTGCTTTAGTTCTTCATGAAGGGTAGATATTCATGGGTCTGTGACTCCCCCTGTCATAGTGATGTTCTTCTTTTTACTCAAAATAGAAGGATGGATGCTTTATCATCGATTAACACATTATTCCCACTTCATGTCTCAGAACTTCTTTATCATGGCTTCAACAATGCTTAAAGATGCTCCACTTTAATGCTTTCATTCAGATTGCAAACGACCATACACCAAGTGTCCAAGTCTAGGATTTTATGCTTCAATCCGTATTTTTGTCTCCACAAGTAACATTGAGAGGCCTTCATAGTCTGAATCAAGGGAAACTGCCACTGAGATTTTCTTTCTTGTTGTCTTTCTTTAGATCTGAGTTCATTTGTGTCTCTTTGCTTCTTCTTAACTCACTGTGATCTAGGTGGATATTGGTGGCCACCCGCTAATTCGACTTGGATCCCCTCTATTGCTTCGTGCAGTTTTTTTCAGTTTCCTTAATTATTGCACAATTTACTATTTTTAGCAGTTTTTTGGGTCCTAAACTTCCGGAGCCGTTTTGAGGCCCTAAACGACGTTTTTTGGGAAATCTACCGCGAGCGATTTGTCGTGACTAAAAATCATCTTTTCTGTCGTAGTCCTCGGAGAGATCTTTCCAACGGGCTATCATGCGCGTCAAACGGAGATAAGACGACCAATTCGCAACCCCGGGAAGTTGATGTACCAACTTACCCAAAAACGGGCCCACAATTTGGCGTTTCATCTTCTAGGGTCAGGTTTTGGAATGTGAAGGGTTTTCCATTGTTTCTCAACAATAAATAGGCCTTCGAGCCTCATTGTAACACAGTTCAGAGGCATGTAGCCACACATCTCTTCTCAGAGATAAGTTGCCATCGCCCTAGCTGGTTTATTTCCATTTCTGGTTGTAAGCATATTTTAGTATTTTCCATTAATGAAATGAAGTATTATTTCCACTGCATCTTTGTGAATATGGTTATCTCTGCAATTTGTTGTGTTCCTGTTTAAGTTTGGATCACACTGCCATACTTTCCTTGTGTTCTTGTACATACCTCAGCTAGTTATTTCCTCTTAGTAGATTTAGATATCCAATCTGCGATTGTCTTTTAAATACAATTGTTTATCTGCATCTTCATGCAGTGTTTCAATTTTGATATAGGCTGCCAGTTGGTCTTACTCCAAACTTTGTTCCATATGTATCTATTTGTTTGAGGACTGCTTCTATTAGTGTTCAGAATTTATCTGTTCTCACATTAAATTCTTGAGATAAGACATAAACTTCTATGATAATAGCACCATGGTTGTTTACCCTATTTCTTTAACAATAGTCCAAAGCATGGTTATAGGATCATATGCTTCAATGGAGTACTCCTGAGACATGATCTTCATCAAAGAATGATTGTTAATATAGCTCAACAAGGATTTCATCAGAACCCTTTCAGCAATAATGATCAAGACTTACAGGCTCTCCCTAACTGTATGCATGATCTCTTTTGGGCAGAGTCTACCATCTAATGCTTAGATTGTCAAAATTCAGGCCAATGACATACGCTGTTGGCTGAAGAACTCAAGAGACTTTTGGATTGTATTTCCTTCCTTCTCCATACTTGTGTAACTTTCCTATTTTGCATGGTTCTAGCTTGTGTAAGAGCCCATGTTAAGTTACAATCACGTGCCATATGACCAATGTTATGACACTTGAAGCATTCTACATTGTTCATGAATAAGAATTCATGATTTCTTCTTGCAAAGTTGTTCTTGGAGGTTTTCGGAGACTATAACATCTATCTTTATGATATGCTTTACAGTCTTTTGCCATGTGACCAAAGCTTGAACAAGAAAAACAATAACCAAAAGATGAACTTTGCTACCTGGGAGATGGAGGTTTCCTTGATGTACTTCTGAAGCCTTTCTACCTTGATATCCTTTGATGATAACCATTGCCTCTCGCATCTTTGTCATCATCTACATTTCTTCTTGGAGTTGGGTTTCTTCTTGGAGCAGGGTTTCTTCTATTATAGCCTTGATTTTTCTCCTTGCCTTTCCTGGAACTCAGAGCATCACCATTTCTTTCTGGCTTCTTCACATCTCTTTTGTTTGAAGCATTTTCATTCTTGTTTGAGGATTCACCTGCATATCCGAGACCTGATTTATCAGATGGACTTCTGTGATAGTTGAGCATGTCATGCAAGGCTTGAGAGCTCTTCAAGATTTTATTCATCCCTTCAATATTTGTTGTGAGGAAGACAACCTCTTCTTCCAATCTTTCACACTAATTATTCTTCTAGGAAAGTTGTTTCTTAGTTTCTTCCTTGCTACAAATAGCTTCATCTACTTCTATTTTAAGGGAGATGATATATGACTATATTTTGAAGATTTCTTCATTCTTTGCTTGACTACTCTCCATTCTCTTCTCAGCTCCTTGTGCCTGTTTCCTGGCTTCTTGTAATTGAGACTTAAGGGAGGATACCTCTACCTTGTACTGACCAATCTCTTCTTCAAGTTTGTTCAAGCTCTTGTACCTTTGTTCAAGTTGACTTGACAAGGTATCTTCCTGCTTCTTTGCTTTATTCAGTTGATTTGTCATGGATATGACTTCTTCATGATGCTTTCTTTTACTCTGATCAAATTCCTTCTTAAGCTTGGCAAGCTCTTCATCCCTTTCTTGTACTTGAAGCTTGATGAGGTCAACTTTCTTTATTGTTTGGTCTTGGTCACCAACTGGAGCTATCTTCTTAAGTTTCTCATTTTCCTCTTTCAAATTGTTAATCTCTTCCATGTCAGTCATAAATTGAGCGAGGAGTTCTTCCACGAAATCTTTTTCATTCTCTTCATCTTATAGGTTTGTTTTTGCCTTGATGTCATCATTCTCCTGTTCAGCTTCTATGATGGGTTCTGGGTTTCCTTCTAGATTTCCATCATCTTCTTGGCTGATGGTCATGGTCAATGCTCCTTTTGAGTGAAGATCATGAGGTTTGTCCCATATGCCCTTTGCTGATGAATATTTTCCTAGATTGTTCTTTACAGAATCAGGTAGCCCATTCAAGATTCCCTTTATTGCTTTTTCATTGTACTCCTTGGATTCTCTATCCATCCTGCTATCATTAATCACTGATCTCCAGATTTTGATGCCTTGAGTCTATAAGAAATTCCTCATTCTTGCTTCCCATATATTAAAGTTCCCATTGAGCCTTGGAACCTCCTCAAATTGATTGCCTTCTATTTTAGTAGTACAGGGAGACATATCCTTAGGAGGATTGGAGACTTTCTTCGTTGACCTCACCATTTGTGTTCTAAATGTCAACCTGCAAGTTGTTAAGATTTGAATGAAGGTACCTTCTCTGATAGCAATTGTTGGAAATACTGAGAGGGGGGGTGAATTAGTATTTCTTTTTCCCACTATTGTTTTACGAGTTAAAACATATACATTCATAACACAAGATGAATAGCAAGAATAAATTCTTTTATTAAGATAAACAGTGCAGTAAAATAGATAAAATATATAGATGGTTGCAATCAGTTGCCAAGCTCCAACTTGGACTTTGGTGAGGCTCCAACCTCCAGAGCACCAACTCTATTTTTCCAAGACACCAATCTTGGACTTATGGGCACAAACTCTCAAGGACTTCAATCCTTCCTACTTCTGAGGCTTCAACCCCAAGGACCCCAATCCTACTTACTTCTGAGGCAATAGCCCCAAGGACTCCAACCCTTCTTTCTTTTGAGGCACCAGCCCCAAGGACTCCAATCCTATCTTGTCAAGGCACTGTTTGACAGTAATCTTTTTCTCTCAGAACTCTTCTCTCCTGAGTTCTGTCTATTTACAGCTTCACTGTAGTCTCCAGGCTACAATATCAATGACAACCAGTCTTCTTAAGAATGAGTGTTTACAACTCTACACACTACCCACACATAGTCTCCAATAGCCTTCATGCTCTCTGATAATGTCTTCACATAGCTCTAGTCAGTCCACTGTTAGCTGCACTAAGCTCTGCATAAAGAACAACTTCTTGTTCAAGATTATGTTCTCTGCTAGCTACTTCTCCCCTTTGACTGTCTGTTGTCCTGTTGGCCCTTCGGCCCTCTTTCTGTTCTCCTGGATCCTCTCACTACCTCTGTCTCGTCCATCTTATTTTCCACAACATTCAATAGCCTTCAACAACATTCACCATTGCTGCCTCTGATATCTCACATTCTAGTTCTTCATCATCCCAACAGCCTCATAGTCCTCTGTTTTTACTGTTCTTATGTATTCTTGTGCCTCTATCCATTCGTTTCCTCTTACTCGCCTCTTGGAATTCCTCAATGCTTAGTGTCATTTCCTCTATTCTCGCTTACTTCTTCAGCTTCTCGTATTTCAGTTTGCTTTGTCCATTCATGCTCACAAGACACGTTGAATCAATGGCCAAGTCCAAGTCATACGCAGAGGACACATATATCAAAATTGTAATAATGCTCTGGCTTTTCTCATGATCACAGGCATACACAGGGGCCACTTCATTTAAGAGACAACCACATCCTTTTGACAATGATAATCGCCATGATTCACTCCATGTAAATGACACTCAACCTTCTAATTCATCGGAAACAACCATCGTAAGCCTTTCGGCTTAAAAGCCACCTCGCAAGCAGAAACATAGCTACCCAGGAAAATATGAGCAAAACAGTCAAAAGACTAAGGGGCAGACTTCAATATTAATATTAAACCCGCATCTAAACCGTATCGGGTCCACAACATTCATCGCTATTGGCGATCACAAGATATCAGCAGTCGTAGTCACAACATCAGGTCCACTCTTGCGGATGTGAGATGATATTAAGTTATATTTTAATGTTGCATCAATTCTGGTCTTATAATCATAATCGGTGAGATGAGGCTTCTGGGGGTCTTTTATATATCGAACCCATGACCCCGCCAATGGCCGACGTCTGATCCACTTGCGGATGTGAAATAGCATTCAACCATGTTGCAATCGGACCATCGGGTATGTGACTTACATCACAATCGACGCTCGGGAGAGTTTAATTCCTTTGCGTATCATAGCGATGGGCAGATGCGATAATAGATTAACCATAACACAGTCCCACATCAGGTCCGCGTTATTATCGCAATGAGAGGTTTTGGGGGTGACCCTTAATACAACCCACCAATATGATTTCTCCGATATTATATACTGCTGCACCTCTGATACTGTTTATTGTATGCAAATATATATTGTTCCATTGTTGTTTACCTTGTTTATATATATATATTATATATCTATATATATATAGATATATTATATATATATATTGTATATAATATATGTATATTGCTTCGCTTATGAACCTCACTCTTGCCTTATCCGATATGCGATAGCTCTACTCCTCCAATAGAGAATTCCTTTGGCACTGTTGCTCCGATAGCTGCGATTGCTGCGTCCCATGGATATATGGCTCCCGATAGTTGTGTGCTCCTCCGATGGCTCATCTCACTCCGATATGCTCTGTTTGCTCCTCTTCTTTGGCATATATATATGTGGTTCCTCTTGGTTCCGATATGCCTCCTTGCTCTGATATGCCTATTTTGGCATATATATATATATATATGGCTCCTCCTGTAGCTCCTCTTAGTCATGTCCAATGTGGCTCCTCTGGCTTGGTAGTGTCTTTCAAAGACCTCCTTGCATATATGAATGCCTCTCTTGCTCTGATATCCTGTGATATGCTTCGATCTGCCTCCTTAGGTAACTCCTCTTTGCTTATGGCTTGGCTATCCTGATGGCCTTGCTCCTGTCTCTTCATGAATCTGCTCTACATCCCCTTGGCTTCATGTCATCCTCTAGTATCCAGAATATTGCCATATTGACATCAATGACAACCTAGATCAACAGTATACTTGTTGAATTTATTTGTCTCGGGGAAGCTTCTTCTGATTGTCATGGTTGTTTAAATATATGGAAAAATATTATTTCTTATATTCTTAAAAAAATTATGTAAAATAAATAATTTTTTTTATGTTGAAACATGAAAAGACTTCACCCTTTAATTCCCTAATAAGGGATAAGGACTTGCATACATTTTTTGTGGGTAGTAATTTACACTTTTACTCTTATTATAGGTATATTTATTTCCATCTTGTCCCTATTCAATTTTTGAGCAAATACTTGCTTAACTTACACATAAAACTAATTAGGGGAGAAGGTTAGCAATGATAGATTATCATTTTCAATAAATTTGTAAATTCAAATAAAGTTAATTATTAACTTTTTTTTATATTTATTTAGTGTATAGAATGAGTAAATAATTGTCTCTTCTATATCAACATATAAAATTTCAAATATTAATTATATTACATTTTTTAATGGATTTTTCATTTTTTCACATTTACCTAATACAATTATAAAATTACCATACAAATTATTAAATAATTAACAACATCGCATAAAAATAATACTTAAAACCAATATTATTAAACTAATTAATATAATCAACAAAATTATAATAAAACTAATTAAAAAACAATAAAAATATAATGTTATTTCATTGTAAATCAACTTAATATCGTCCCTCTCAAAAATACAGTATCTACAAAACCTACATGCTCTCATTTGATTTTTCATTGAAACAATTGAATTGTCAATAGTAATGTAAACAGGCCTTTGAGATTATAAATGTCTATATAATATATA
>APFE031437709.1:0-21456 GCA_000404065.3 Pinus taeda
TTTTTCGTGACTTTTCCACTATGGTCAGTTTTGCTCATTGTTTTGTGAGACACACAAAACTGAATTCATAAGCTCGTTATGGAACCAGGAGGGTTGGTTTTGTTCTAAACAGTCTCACTCAATCCAGGAGCCTTGTGGGGTTTGCAAGGACTGGACTACCAACGTGTTCTTAGACCCTGCTTATAATTCCTCGTCAGTGGGCCCCGAGGCCGTCTATACGGGCAAGAATTTGTAGGTTTCGTTCAATGAAAATATAGGCAAATCGTCTTCTTTTTATTCCTGAGCTATGGCAGCCTTCGCGTCTACCGTGTCTCTCTGGTTCCTGATGGAACAATGCTTAAGATTGGTGTATGGACTTCGAACTGGACCGATCTGGTAAGAATTGCCTATTTCTCAGAGCCTGAGGGCTTTATGGCATCTGTCACAAAGGCCAATGCATCTGCCTTCAATTCGAGCAAATCCAGAACTATGGGATAAGGATGTTATAACAGCCGAGGCTATCCGACCTGCAGCCAGTCGACGGCCACGCACCATTTCATGCCTCTTCACGGAGTGGCATCAAATGGTAACACTTTCAAGTCCAGGTAATATTTTAGGTTACTCTATGTTAACAATTCTAAGTGTTAGTTGTGGTAAGTGTATGTTAACAATTCTAACTGTTGTTTATTGTAGGTTCAGAATTATACGTCTAGGTAGCACTTTAGGTTGTTGTAAGTTAACAATTACAATTCCACATACCACTTTAATTAACAATTCTAAATACAGCAACACTTTAAGATTACTATCCCAACGATTACATGATGCCTAAACTTTAAAGGGAACGTCTCCACATGAAACTCGAGATCTGTAATACATTACTCTGCCACGTACACGTATTAACAGGAGAGCCGAAATGGGAAAAACTAGACTTGTGAAAACGTAAGTAGAAGTTATTTATTAGACTCACTTGACCTCCCAAAGAAACAAAAAAATAAATAATAATGTGAACGAACTGAAGCACTGAAACATGCAGGTAGCATCTTTAACTCATCTTAACATTAACCGCGAACTCTAATTAACCAATGAAACGACCTATCCTTCCACTCTCCTTGTTCAACCCAATTGTTCGATTGCACGGATAGATACCAGTCCAGTAGTGTGTTAAATAGTCCAAGTCCCGCGAACTCTAACTAACCAATGAAACGACCCATCATTCTACTCTCCTTGTTCAACTCAATTGTTCGATTGAATGCATAGATACCAGTCCAGTAGTGTGTTAGATAGTCCAAGTCCACTAGTGTGTTCATAGTCCAATAGCGTGTTAGGTTGTATGCAATTATACAGTAAAACAGGTGCTTCACCAAAACTTACACTAAAGAAAAATTGCTTACAAGTCTTTTAGTAGGGTATTTTTTGTATGGAAGTGTTAGTTGAGTATAGTTTCTGTTAGATTTATTGAGTGAAACAACTGTTAATGGGAGTTTATCTTCATTCATTTTTATTTATCGCCGTTTATCTTTATTTATTTATAGTCTCACAATTGTGCTTCAGATTTACATTTACAGTGTGTAGACATTTACATTTACATTTACATTTACAGTGTGTAGAATTTTTTCAGATATTTAAGGGTCAAGGTGTCTGCAGAGATTTCAATTTCAATTTCAATGGCAATGGAGCATGTTATCGCCATAATCCCCATTTTGGTCCTGCTTATGGCTGGACCAACAAATTCGGCGCAAGCTGCCTCTTCCTCTAGTCTTGCAAACAATTGTGTAACACAATTATTGGGCTTATATCCCTGCCTTGATTTTGTTACCAATGGAAAAGTCGACAGTGTAAGCCCCCAGTGTTGCTCTGCTATTGAGGCAACTGTGAAAGCCAATGTCATGTGCCTATGTCTGCTCTTTACCAATAACAGTGAGATCGTTGGAGTTTCGATTAATCAAACAAAAGCTCTTCTCCTCCCTACTCTGCAAAATTGTTGTGCCGCCTGTTAGCACATGTGAGAGTAAGTTCAAACTCCTTTTCACCTGCATATTTAGAGTATAAAACAATACTATAGCTATCATTCTATCTGAAATAAAACATGTTATATGAAACTCAATTTTTTTCAATGGCTGATTGTTATAGATGTGGCGGATGATGTCATGGGTGCACAAGTTAATGATTCTACTCCAGGTACATTTTATATCTTTGGTTTTTCATTTTATAACTTTGGTTTTTTTTTTTTTTTTACTATCGTCAAAGTGGATTTTATTTCTTTCCATTGCTTTGGTAGAATGTGTTACTATTACTATTGATCGCATTAAATGTATTTGTAACCAGTTCCAAAAGTCCTTGCCAGTGGAAATCGACGACTTTCACCACGGGATATTCCAATGTCTCCAACTCAATCAGTTACATCTGGAACTACATCAAAGACTCATGAAGAACCTATCAAAGAGAAGAGTTAATATGTTCTAAAATTCTGGAATGCAATTCCTGTGATTTGCATGTAATAAGTTACATTCTTAGCCTCTTCATCTGCTAAGTTTGATAACAAAGTATTTGTCGAATTTTAGGTATAGGTATTAATTTAAAAGGCATACTCCTGTTTGTGTTAAGACTTTATCCTGTTTGATAACAAAGTATTTGTCAAATTTTAGGTACAGGTATTAATTTAGAAGGCAGACTCCTGTTTGTGTTAAGACTTTATCCTGTTTGATAACTATAGATAAATCAATTTTGCCATCTACTACGTCCATGCTTTACTGCAATGCTCTGCCTGATGCGTCGGAAAATTATAGATTGTAATTCAGATGAATTATATATAATATGTGAACATTTTTTTATAATTATTTTGTTGAACATAAGCAATGTGAATAATTTATTTTTTATGTTTCTTAATCATCTTTATTTGGATGATTGATTTTGAAAATATCCTGAAATGGAAGCAAAAAAACTACAACAGAAATCGACATGCATAAATCACAATAGCTAACATAAAACGAACTTCTCTAAAATGACATCACAGGTATCGATTGTGTTGAGAACTTTTCCAAAATGACATCACTGGCAGTTATTGTGTTGAGATCTGTAGCACTGTGGAAAGCCAATGTGGCTGCTCGTCTTATAATAAAAATGAATAGAAGTAACACAGAGATTCTCCAGACAGGAAGAATGAAGCATATGCACTCCCCAGAATATGAAGAAAAAATGGCCTTTTGCACTCTCTGGCCCCAAATGTGCTAATAATACAGATATTCTCCAGATGAGATGAATGAAACTTGCACTGAGCATAGATATGCAAGCCCCAGGATATGAAGAAAAAAATTGTTTTATGCACTATCTGTCCCCAAATGTGCTAGTAAGCATGGTTTTATTTGCATTTATTTTTTCCGACCAATTCTTGGATATCAGGAAAATTTTAGATATCTTGCCAGCTGCATGCGTCATAACAAGTCTACCGCTAGGATTTGCATCCAAACACATCACTGCAAGTCGTGAAACTTTCTTAGCACCATCAACCGGGAAAGAATCATTGAGCCGAGGATCGATCCACGATCTGCAAGTCGTGAAACTTTCTTAGCACCATCAACCGGGAAAGAATCATTGAGCCGAGGATCGATCCACGATCTCAGTCTGCTCATTCATTGCCCTGAAACCAGGAGCCGCAACGATCACACTGCTGGGTTTCATGTATTTGTGAAGGCAACCCAAACGTGCATAATGACGAAAAGACACATCAAGGGCGATCTGCATCCTGGAAAGCCATGAAGATAGCATTCTTCTACCGCTCAGGGCTTCTCTCAGGCTTGTACCCTCCACATACTCATACACAATACAGACATTTTCCCCTGTTCACACCAACTCAGAAGATTCCAGATACTTACCCTGCTTTTGCCATAGCCCACTTGATTCTTATAGTTATGTTTGAATCATGAGGGAGAGATCGATGGACAGAGCAGCAGCAAGTGCCTTACACGGTGGTGCAGCTGATGGCTATGAGCCCTTACAATCCGGATCTTCACCCTGATCTATTTTGGGCTTTTCACTGAAATCGGTTACTGGTAAGAAGGTTCTACGGAGAAACCCAAATCAGTAATAAGGGTTTTTATTTTATATTGAGAATCTATCTGAATCTTTGTGGAATATCTGTCATTTTCCTAGACTGTTTTGATCTCTGTACGTCTTCCAACCCGCCTGGATAAGTATTTGGAATTTTGAAAGAATAGCCAGAACAGTATCTCTGCGGAGAAAAATAGATTTAGAGCATTCAAAACCCTCTGTTAGAAGAGATCCTATATTCATTGAATTTGAATCTATCTCTAGAGTGGAATTTTTAGCTAATAATAGTTCATTTGCAGCAAGACCTCCAAACATTCTTCGGTAGAACGTAAAAATGTTGGACTAACATCTAGTTCGTTGGGTGGCATGGAATTGACTTTCTGAATAATAACTCCTATCCCTGGAAAGTGGCAAGATTCAGGATTTGTACGAGTTGAGGGTGAAATTTCTTTGTATTTTAAAAGGGATGCAATTTCATTGATTTTGTGTACTTCTGAGCATTTTGTCATTACCATCATTCCCTCTGGAACATTTAAGTACTCATACAGTTGAGATTGGTTGTATGACTTGGTTTGAGAATGTGCTGGAAATATTTATTTGTCATAATGACATGAGATATCTGTAGATATAGCCTGTTTCTGTAAACGCGTGGCTGGAAAATATGACTTGCACATATGGTTGGGACTGAAAATGGAATGATCTGTTGAACCCAGAGAACATTAAATGGAAGATGATGGCTCATTCTCCCTCCCAGAAAAGGAGCTAGCTTCACTCCTGCGGGAGAAATTTGACAATTCCAAAGTTGACGAGGAGTGAAAGGTCATGTCACCCTCTGCATCTCCTTCACTGCTACACCACACAGGCAAATTAGACCAGTCCTCTTCCCCAAAATGCACATCACTTTCCTGAAATGTCTCTCCTGTTTCCATGCTTTTAGGAAAATGATATGACTTTGAGTCTAATTATGTAGAGTCTTCTAACTCTTGTCCCATCTCTGTCGTGCTACTCTGACAATTTTCAGAAGATTTTTCACCCATAATATTCTCAGCCACTTTTGGGAGGCCACTTTTGGGAGGTTTTGTTTGACATGCACTACAGGTTTCACTTCACAGTTTGTTGCTTCCATATCCTTGTCCTCTTTAACATTGTTCCAGCTCCTTGACATCGTTTTGCCTTGAAGTTCGTTGAATTGCATTGATAAGCAGAAACCTTTATCACTTCCGAAACATCTTCACCATGCACTTTTTGGGCATAAATGTTAGGACGTCTTATTTTCAATGGCATATTGCCGCAAGAACGCTTGAGATGAGAGATACCCAGATTACGTCCATAAAAGATACAAATTGGTGGTTTTTTTAGTGCTCTGCCCCTAGCCAGTTTCTCAACAATAGCTTTCACCTTTTTCTCAGGAAGACTAATTTGAGAGGCTTCCATCTTTATACGAAACGCTCCTCTTTCATTTTCATGAATAGAAGATTTTGATATCATTGGGCATGGACTATTTGCAACAAGTCCCATCATAAGTCGTCAAAATGGTCATAAGATTTTGTTCAATAGCACAATGCCTGACCTGCAAAACATAAACCCCGTTTGTTAATAAAATCTAGAGCATTAAAAAGCATATTTTCCTTCACAATGAAGCAACATATAAACCCTCAAAATTGAAAATATCCATGTTCACAAGTAGTGGAAAGACTGAAGTGTAAGGAATAAGTTGAAATTTAGTCCAATCATTCTTGGGAGGGCCATCATAATAGCATTTTTATCAACCAATGAACTATAATACTGTGATAGATGACTTAATAAGTATGGAGTAAACTTGCACGACGACAACTCACAAGCAGGAGAGCCAACCATTCAGAGCACAGACAATTACAACCATGACGTGAATCTGCGCAATGAGAACACAATGTCTTAAGAGCCCTTTTTCGCAATTCAAGTTATATGATAGGAATAAAATTATAAAAGAAATGTACAAGATTGAAAAATACAAGCTCTCACCATTACATTTTGTTGCTTCCATATCCTTGTCCTCTTTAACATTGTTCCAGCTCCTTGACATCGTTTTGTCTTGATGTTCTTTGAAGTACATTGATAAGAATAAACCTTTATCACTTCCGAAACATCTTCACATTGCACTTTCTGGGCAGAAATGTTAGGACGTCTTATTTTCAATGGCATATTACCACAAGAACGCTTGAGATGAGAGATACCCAGATTACGTCCAAAAAATATACAAATTGGTGGTTTTTTTTGTGCCCTGTCCTTAGCCAGTTTCTCAACAATAGCTTTCACCTTATTCTCAGGAAGACTAATTTGAGAGGCTTCCATATTTATATGAAACCCTCCTCTTTCCTTTTCATGAATAGAAGATTTTGATATCACTGGGCATGGACTATTTGCAACAAGTCCCATCATAAGTCGTCAAAATGGTCATAAGATTTTGTTCAATAGCACAATGCCTGACCTGCAAAACATAAACCCCGTTTGTTAATAAAATCTAGAGCATTAAAAAGCACATTTTCCTTGACAATGAAGCAACATATAAACCCTCAAAATTGAAAATATCCATGTTCGCAAGTAGTGGAAACACTGAAGTGTAAGGAATAAGTTGAAATTTAGTCCAATCATCCTTGGGAGGGCCATCATAATAGCATTTTTCTCAACCAATGTACTATAAGACTGTGACAGATGACTTAATAAGTATGGAGTAAACTTGCACGACGACAACTCACAAGCAGGAGAGCCAACCATTAAGAGCACATACAATTACAACCTTGACATGAATCTGCGCAATGAGAACACGATGTCTTAAGAGCACTTTTTCGCAATTCAAGTTATACGATAGGAATAAAATTATAAAAGAAATGTACAAGATTTAAAAATACAAGCTCTCACCATTACATTTTGTTGCTTCCATATCCTTGTCCTCTTTAACATTGTTCCAGCTCCTTGACATCGTTTTGTCTTGATGTTCTTTGAAGTACATTGATAAGCATAAACCTTTATCACTTCCGAAACATCTTCACCTTGCACTTTCTGGGCAGAAATGTTAGGACGTCTTATTTTCAATGGCATATTACCACAAGAACGCTTGAGATGAGAGATACCCAGATTACGTCCTGAAATAGACTTTTAGTGACCTATCCCTAGCCAGTTTCTCAACAATAGCTTTCACTTTTTTCTCAGCAAGACTTATGTGAGAGGCTTCCATCTTTATATGAAACCCTCCTCTTCCTTTTTCGTGAATAGAAGATTTTGATATCATTGGGCATGGACTATTTGTTGCAACAAGTCCCATCATAAGTCGTCAAAATGGTCATAGATTTTGGGTATACTAAGCCCACATGAAATTATAAAAAATCAGAATACATGTTGCTATATTTGAAAGGAGTGTGCTTGGCTTTTCAATCCACCTTAAATATCACCTAATAGACTGACCACTCATTCACGAGTCTTTTGACTACGATACACATCCAAACTAAAAAATGTTTAATAATTTAATTAATCATGTAGCTTGAAGCTATTTATAACCGTTCCTCCATTATAAAAAAAATAAAATCCATTTAGCATATATGTCTATCATCATCTTGAAGCTACCTACAACCAGTCTTCATTTATGCAAAAAGAAAGTCCCTCTTATATGTACATCTATAATCTATATCAAGAAAAAAAATGAGATTTCGCGAAATCAAACTCCACGCCATTAAAAAATTCATATAGACTAAAAACCCAGTAGGGTGAGATGTTTTCTTTCTATAGTTCACATGTTCTTTTATTAAGCTCCCTAAGGATGTTGGACTCTTGGATATCTTGAGGCATGCCCTCCACACAAGCTTTCATGGCGGATTGATTAATTGAAAATTTTGAATCTCCGATCCCCTGAAGCTTTCACACATGTTTTTCTAAGGCTACCTCAAGAAAAGTGGACAAGGTTGTGAATTCGTCCCTATTTTTTGAGCCTCTTCTTGGCCATATCTACTATGAATAAAAAGTTTTTGGGGAAAAGGAAGCACAACACCCACCAAGGGAAACTTTCATATTGCTTCACCAACTTGTCCACCAACCATTCTTTCAAATAATCTTCCAATGTACCCTTTGACCAAGAGGACTTTTGATGTCAATTTGGCTTCACTATACATAAGACTTGCACTATATAGGTGCAGTAATGAAAATGTGAGAAAATGACTCTAGATTTATTTTGCACAACTGGAATCTATTTCGACTAAACCATCCTCATTTTAGCTCATTATCCCATGTCAAAACTTATTACCTAAAGCCAACCATAGAGTAATTTTACTTTTCAAAGGGGCATTAATATTAACAAAGCTTATTTTGACTCTTTTTTTTAAGCTCCTTGAAATGTTGAATTCTGAAGCATGTATTCCAATTTTTTTTCTTAAAGATCTGCTCAATGACCAAGTTTGAATCTCTCGTCACCTGAAGCTTTCACACACCATCAAAGACGGAATTCAACAAGACTATTATATGTCCCTTCTAGAGAATCATATTAGTCCACCGAGAGACTTAAACTTCAACCTTTTTAAACAACCACAAACACTCTAGTGATATTCAATTATTCTAAAATCCATCCCAAATATTTTTCTTTCAAAAGGGAAAAGCACATTTCCAACTTAATTAGGGAGGAATTAGAAAGACAAAGAGGTAGGGGGCATGGTTTTTAAACATTCATTTGCAAACACTTGGCTTTGAAATAAAACTCCATCGCTGCTTTAAGGGAGATAAGGTTCCTTAAAGGCCCTTGAGCAAGGAGAAGCACATATGAGAAATAATTTATTAGGTTGATAACTTCGCTCCCCTCAGAACTAGTATCTCCTTTGCATCACTGGTCAACTTACTCTTGATCTAGAGATCAAAGATAAGCTCAAAACATGAAAGTGCTCGGAATCTCCCGAAACTGGCATCAAATCATAGTGTTCATCATCCTGATTCCAATGTCGGTTGAATCACCTCAGAAGTTATCACGTTCTTAAATTTGGCCCAATAGCTAGAAAGTAACAATGGGGTTGATTGGGTTATTGACTGGGCAGACCATACATCTGATGACATGGTGACATTAGCATGCTGACTGGGTGGACGACAGACAAGAGGACCAATCCCAGCTCGACATATGTTATTTTCATACTAGGCCAGGTGGCATAATGTCATTAGCTGGTTTGGTTATGATGTGGGCCAATTATCAGAGACCATGTGGCCCAATGAGATGGTGGCATGTGGCCCTCTATGGTTGGAAATTTTTTTCTTTTATAAGGGCTAAAGGGCCTTAAAGGGGTTCGAACCCTAGACCTCTAGCAAACCAACCTACAACCTTACAGCTATGCCACCGCATTAGTTCTTATTATACATGGGCCACAAGTTATATTTATTATGACATTGTTTCGACGTTTCGGGGAGGGGTTGGGGCACATGCCACCAACCCTGGTCACACGATAGACCATAAGACTAACTACGGACAAAAGCGAGGGCTCTAGTGGCACGAGCGAGCAGTTAGCCCTGGCTCCCATATACATTAACACCCACGAGACCACCCGATGGAGGCTATGGCGGAGGGCGTGGGATAATAGGCCTTGACCATCGGTTCTTGGCAGTATATATGTGACCATTACCCTGAATTCCGGCCGAGGGGGCGGGGAGTTTGTCAAGCCCCTGGTCCTATCAGTGCAGTGGGACACCCCTGATCCTATCAGTGCAGTGGGACACCCCTGATCCTATCAGTGCAGTGGGACAAGAACCTTCAGAGCAGGGAGCTAAGCCGACGAGGGCGGGCAGTTAGCCCCGACGACATGGCATAATGTGACCCTATTTTGGCGCTTAAGGAGGTTATTGACAGAATTAAAGAGGCCAAAATTTGCACATTTTGCGGCAGGAATCTCGTCATTCCCAGCTGAAATTCTCACTCAGCGAACTGTGTAAAGGCAGAATTCGTAGAACAATTAGAAGGTTTTATCAATTTTCAAGACAAATATTAGAGCTTGGTTCTAAGAGCCATATCTTGCTCAGTTTTTAACCTTTTAGAGCTTAAGAAGTGCCTAGAAAGGGGATTTTGAGTGTCCTAAACTCAATGGCAGCCTCAGATTCCTAATTTGAGTATTGTATGATGTGTTCATTTATGGTAGCATCAGATGTGCTCTAAGCCTAAAAATTGGCAGGGAGGCTTGGACACATGTATTCCAGAATACCCAAAAATTGTTTTGGGAAATTCCACGCGAAGGCAATTTTATTAAAATAATTATTTATTTTTAATGGGTGCCTAAGTCTAATTAGGAAATTAAAATAATTAAAGGGTGTTAATTAAAATAATGGTGAAACTTCTAGAAGAATACGAGGATCAAGCCAAAATGATCTAAGTCATTAATTAGAATCTAATATGGGTCATTGGTTCTCAAAGAGAATATTATAGGGGGAGGCTTGATGGGCATTCAGAAAATATATCAGAGAGAGATCAAGAGATCGAATTTCTCAGAAAGGGCAACGCAGTAGTTGTTAGAGAAGAGATCGAAGTGATTTCTTGCAGTGAGGGGCAGGGATAGTTTCAGGGGGAATATTTCCTGATCCAAGAATACATAGTAGAGGAGGCAGAGAGAGATCCATAAGAGGCAACGCAAAGCCTGAGAGGAGATCCGAATTTCCTGGAGAAGTCGAGTTTCAGAACCAAAAGCTAGGGTGTGAGACCAGGAGGTTAGGAGTCGAATTTCCAGAGGAAAATCGATCAACTAAAGGAGTGATGCAATCCCCAGAAGCTGCGACGCAGAGCAGTGCAGTGATTGCGCAGAAACTACGTCGAGGAAGCTAGGGGTTAATCATTCAGCGGCTGGATCAGTCATGGATCGCCAATGATAGTGTGAGTTATATCTCACTTATCTCTCTATCAGTCAGATTTTTTGTATTGGATATCCAAAAAGGCATCCAAAGATTGTATTAAGAAACTATTGCATAATAATACAAACCCTTAGCTGTTGCACAGGTTTTCCCCCATTGGGTTTTTCTGAGGACATTTTTCCAAAAATAACGGTGTCATGTGTTGTGTTTCTTTCTTGCTAAGTTTCTTGTTTCGACATTTTATTTAAATTGTGAAGGTTGCACTGTATTAGTTTCGGTGTTCACTGTAGGAAACAATAAATACTTTTGTTCAGTAATTAACAAATAGAAGAAACATAATCAATTGTTGCAGTAGGTATGTTTGCATCTAAATTTTCCCATGTTATCATACGATAAGTGAAGCAAGGTAGCAAAATAGAAGAGCCAATGTTGAGGAGGAGGAGGGAAATCGAAGTGTTGCATAGGCAGTAGATCGAATCCCCGGAGGGATTGCGCAATCAAAGCCAGGAGGGCAAGATTTTCGTGGAAGATCTCTCTATGAGTGAGTGAAGGAGAGGTAAGATTTCCAGATCGAGATTTTTTGGTGGCAGAGGGAGCAGCGCAAGAAAAGCGTCAGCACAGAGTAGTTTCTGGGGAGACGCAATTTTCTGCAGCAGTTCTTGGTGCAGAAAAATGTCAGAAGAAGGAAGGAGACACTTGAGGGAATTTCTTCCTCAGAGAATTCCTAGCTAGGGAAGTCAATTTCTCGAGTGTTGAGCAGCATCAGAGAGGAGCAGATCTATTAACATCAGCATGAAGTTTGTAGGCCAGCCTAGTAGCTATGTAGAGGAGGGAGGAGGCAGTACGACATGTTTTTGGCAGAGATGGCAGCTCATGGGTTGCAAGATCAAGATCAGCTGGATGGTGCATCCAACTATGTGATCTAGAAGGCAAGGATCTCATGCCTTCTCGATGATTAGAATCTCAAAACCTAAGTCGACAGTGTCGTATTTGTACCTGCGGATCTACATCTGCTGAAGAAGTACAAGGGTGAGATGGCAAAGGCCAAGCGATTGATCCTCAACAAAGTGAGAGATCACGTAGTGTGTCACTTTGTCGGCAAGGATATTGCCCGACAGATGTGGGATGCCTTGGCTACGTTGTATCAGGGATCGTCCGAGCATCGAAAGATGTACTTGGAGGAGACGATGAGATAAGCTAGGATGGAAAAAGGGGAAGACATTGATTCGTTCCTGTCAAAGCTTTAGGAAGTGTGACATCAGTTGGGAGCTGTAGGATCAACACCTCAACCTATAGAGATGGTGAGGTTGACCCTAAAGTAAGTCTCAGAAGAATGACAAGTGTTTTTCCATAGCATCCTGGGCAGAGAGAAATTGCCAGATTGGGAATGAACGTGGGTCGCTCTTCAGCAGGAAGAGATGAGTCGATACTTAGTCAAGTGCAAACTTGATGGCAGTAGAAACAATGGGACGAAGCCCAAGGAGGAGGAAGAGAATGCATCCCTTACATCTAAGGGGCAGCAAGAGCAGCGGAGAAAGAAGAAGGATGTCTCAAAGATCAAATGCTTTGGGCATGGTAGACTTGGTCACTATGCTATGTAGTGTCCTCTTGACAAGAAGAAGGACAAAGACGAGAAGTATGATCTGAAGGCTACATCCGCAAAATCAAGGAGGAGGAGTTATCCATGATTGCCCAGATATCTCCAGGGGAGAGGTGGGGTGATCTGGTAGTGTAGTTCGAAAAAACTGCAGATGGGCGGGATCCTTGAGGAGTCTGCCTCTTGGATCAATACTTTTCTACGGGAGACCATATCAGAAGTAGCGGGATGGATCGGGTCATTTGATGCAGAGGAGTGTTGGAGTGACAGCTGCAGTGGCTAGGAGCACCAGAATCATAGCAGTGTAGAGCTAGTGTTGGCAGGAATGCAGTTGGCACAAAAAAAAGTTAGCAGCAGTGTAGTGGCTTCAATGAAAACGCAAAGACTAGCAGCAATCAGAAATCCAGCAGCAGATACATCATAATGAACACTTGTTCAATAACTTTGGATGCTTTTCCATTGCTGATGCAGTAGCAATAAGAGTTGGAGAAGGTTGCAATGCAGATGTAGCATTGGTAGTGGTAGAGCCATTAGCAACACATATGCAACATTTACAAAGGTTGTAGTACAGATGCAGTGTTGGCAGTAGCAGGGTCAGCAGTAGTACAGATGCAACATTTGCACAATAGTTGGTGGGCAGTAATGTCGAACATCAGCGACGCAGAGAGAGATGTTAAAGAGTCAGGGTGATTCTTCAGCAAGTTGCATTACTAGAGCACATTCCTCGCTAAGAGGGAGTGTTGATTTCCAATAGCATCGGATGTGGTCTAATATTCAGAATTTGTTTGGAGGCATAGACACATGTATTCCAGAATACCCAGAAATCGTTTCGGGAAATTCCACCCGAAGACAGCTTTATTAAAATAATTAATTATTTTTAATGGGTGCCTAAGGCTAAACTTAGGAAATGAAAATAATTAGAGGGTATTAATTAAACTGGCGGTGAAACTTCTAGAAGAAGACGAGGATTAAGCCAAAAATGATCTAAGCCATTAATTAGAATCTAATCTAATTCTAGATATTTTTGCATGAAGTACCGATAATAATGAATTAACACCGTTGATAAAACACATGCATTGAGGATTGGATGAAGCCGCAACCATATGGGCAGTACAAATTGATTAGGGATGCAATAAGGATTGGATGAAGTTGCGACCTTATGGGCAATACAAATTGATGAGGGATGTTCCACCCATCTTTAGTCGATCAATAAGCCAAAATCTCTTTACCCAGACACTCCCAAGCATGGGTTGTGATTTCATAGAAGCAACTTCCTCATCCTTTCTCGTTATTAGTTTTGTAGATTTCAATTTCAAGTGATAGATGGTGGAAATCATAGAGGCAACCCCATCTTAGCACATCTACCTGTGTTCCCGCAACTTGAGGCTCCTTCCTTTTCTCAGGTATTTATGCACTTAGCATTAATCTCTCCTAGCCTCGTAGCATGCAGAAAACCTTCCACTAATAGTTATTTATTTCTTAGGACTTGTTCCACCATTAAGTTGTATCCTCTATGTGCTAGGTGGCCCCTTAAAATCTATTGTTTGTCCCAAATCTGAATTTCTACTTAAAGAATCAAAATTCTTGGACTTTAAATTTGTCTTTCACAATTTTCCATTATTCAAGTGAAGTATTCTTTTATAAAATCACAATGTATACTCATTAACGTCACTTATCAATTTGTATATGTTTATTTATTATTATTTTTTTGTTTATCAAGTTGTCTAAGTTCATTAGAGATTACACTAGGCTTCACCTGTGGCTTGAGAAATCGTGACCCAAGGGCATCTAAGCCGTCAAAATCACTCGAGTATCACACCTAGCCTCGGCCACACCAACCCTTAACATGATTGGACTTTTTCCCACAGAGTTTCGAACTAGTGATCTTCAGATCACAAAGTGACTTGCCAGTACACCCTGTCGTTGTCTATCGTATGCCTTGTCGGCATTTATTTATTATTATTCTAATCAAACTGTCTGCAATATTTATTACAATCTCTGCCACCCATTCAGGTGTCTTCATTTAAAATAATAGTTCTCATTATTTTTTTGAAAATTAGAGTTCAGTGGCATTACATCTAACACACGCTATATTTTCTTCTAGCACAAACACAAACACACACATGCTAGATTTCCTTCTAGCCTAGACACAAACAAGTTACCAATAACAACATTGTAGAAAAATCTAGCACATGTTGTTTTTCCTTCTAGCACAAACATTAGTACATTGTGAGGAGAAAGTAATCTATTGTGTGCTAGATTTAGTCGTAGCACAAATAAAACCATATTGCCAATAATAACATCACTTACCAAACGAAATGTATCACATGCTAGATTTAGTTATAGTGTAAACACGATCACACACATGATTGCTCATTATCTATATATATATTATAATCAGGTTGAAATCTAATACATCAAAGCTCATCATTTCATTTGCATGAACTGGTTCTGGGTTGAAAGAATAATAATCATTGATCTTAAGTACTGAACGTAAGCGCGCACACACATATGAGGTTTTACAATACAACAAAAACCCCTAGCTTAGTAAACTTCCAAATCCTTAACACTCTATTGAGTGTGTAGTTATTCCCTTGTTCCTATGGGGTGGTGGTTAGTCCATGCTATCAATTCCTAGAGTTACAGTGAATAATCCAACACCTCCCTCCAATGAAACTATGGGGATTGAAGCTAAGCCAAGGCTTTGATACCATGTTGAAGTTTTCCATTACAATAAAACTCATATTTAATAAGCTTATATATATATATATATAGAAATGTTATTAAAATTTCATCTTTTTAGTCCTTTTTTCATCAACGTTTTTGATTTATTCATTTAGTCACGTAGTTGTTAAGGTATCGCATTATATTTTATTTGTTGCTTCTCTTAGTTGATAAAATACTTATTCTTGAATATGATAGGAGATTACTTCTTAATCATTAAATGTTTCATTACCTAAAACTTTTATTTTTAATACAACATTTTCAATTAAAAACTATGAAATATATAAAAATATGTCAATTTTTTTTTTTATAAATTAAGGTATAGTGAAAATGTTAAATTTAATACAAACTTGGTTTTATTAAAAAAAAATCCAAATTATTAATTTATTAATTTGTTTATTCAAATGAAAATCAAGGTATAATTACGCTACCAAAACTATATCAAAAGAATTATTGATTTTCTACAATTTATAAAAATATGAAACCAATAATTATGTTAGTAGAAATAATCATTCACCACAAAGTTAGGAATAATGCTTAAAAACATAATCATAATTTGACACTCATTCTTAAATGTAGTCATTTAGTTAGGTATAATAGTATTTTCTTTGAAACACTAGGTGCAAGTAAAGTGCAATGCACAAGGGCATACAATTTTATCAAATTCATACATTGAACATGATTAATATGGAGTAATTTCTTCTAATTCATAAGTATCCAATGTGATTTATGAATGGTATTTCAACTTAGAGATTTATTAAATCCTATTAAAGTGAATTTCTAGCAATATAGTTAGATCATTAAATATGTTTTCATCATTACGGGTGTTTTTTACTATGAAAAATTAGAGTTAGATTATTTTAAGAGTGATTTTTTATATAGAGATTTAAGGTCTTGAAATTTATAAGGCCTATTTCAAAGATTAACATTTTTTTTTTTTTTTATGTGCAATACAACATTTCATGTGTAATTTCCAACACTTCAGGGTTTTTTATTCTCATTGACATATTTCCATTGGTGTAAACAACACTCGAGGCTAATTTCATATGAAGGATTTATGCCTTCAGCAAGTTGATCTATTATTTTTTAACAAAATGTACCTAATCGTAACAACTATTATGATTTGTTAAACACTAAATTGTGAAAGAAGAAGGGCCTTTGATTCCTCTTTTATTGATCCATAAATTCGTAACTAATAATAGAAAAATGTATTGTTATGAGAGAAAAATGTAAAAAATGGCAATAATGTCGCATCAAATTTTGGGAAATTTTACTAACTTTGTAAATATGCTAGAACACAGGTGAGGCTATTTGCAAATCAATTCCAAACACCAAAACTCCAGAATTGTTAATGTTTTGTATTGACTCCCCATTACTCAAAACTCTACAATCCCTTATATGAGTATGACTTACATATTTGGAAAGTTAATAGAAAATGTCTATTTCCTGGATTGTGAGACTTTATACAAAGAAAAGAAAAGGTATTGAAAAATGGAAATTTTTTGACAGGAAATGTGTTTCAGAATATAATGTGTGTTTAATGATTCGTCATAAAACTCGGGAAACCTAGTGTTGGGGAAATTCAAATGTGTAGATTGTTATCGTTAATCATTCAGAATCACCAGTTACAACTTTGTGTGAGCTCATGGAGAACAAAATGAACTATGAACAACATACAAATATCCTGTTACCATCCAAGTTATTCCTTCAACTGACAACCTGCCAAGCAACAATCAGAATGATATTGATGAAGTTAACAATTTTATCATTTACCCTTACTTGTTTCACTCCCAAGTCCACGGGAGAAAATAATGGGATGATGTTTTTTTATGGTTGTTCCCCATGAATGCTTCAGCAATTTCCTACTTGTTTTTTCTTCCATACTTTTTTTAACAATGTTATCACTTACCCTTATGTGTTTCACTCCCACATAAAGTTATTGATGAAGTTAACAATGTTATCACTTACCCTTACTTGTATCACTCCCATGTCCTGGGGAGAAAATAATGGGATGATGTTTTTTTATGCTTGTGCCCCACGAGTGCTTCAGCAATTTCCTACTTGTTTTTTCTTCTATGCTTTTTTCACATTCATCCCCAAGGGGATGGATAAATATTTAATATGGGTATGTTGAAGTTTTTTTTCCCAACGCTCCACTTCTATGTTTTTTTCACACTCATCCCCAAGGGGATGGATAAATATTTAATATGGGTTTGTTGATGTTTTTCTTTTCCAATGCTCCACTTCCCTATGAGCTAAGTATGGTGAGTTGTAAGGTCATATAGGGGCTCCACTTCCCTATGAGCTAAGTATGGCGAGTTGTAAGGTCATATAGGGACTTGCATCTGTCGAGTTGTCGTTATTCTTAATCAATCCTTCATTACTATATAATGGAGGATTTCTATACACATTAACAGAGGGTTGTGAGTAATAGAATACTTGTATATGATATCAGAGCAAGCTGCCATGCTAAATACCCTTTTGGAGTTTCGCATTTTTTAATGATTTAAATGTTTTTTTTGTTTAAGTGAATTCTCAAAATTTCTTATTCCAGATCTAAATATCTGTATGATAGATGATGGTTTCCACCTAATATAGATCTCATTTCTTTGTGTATAACAACATAAGTGAGACTACTGCAAATCGATGATCTGAGTTTGATATTCGCGACTTGCTTTGCGAGAGAGGAGGATATGGTTAGATGCATCGTGCTATTGGTCGATCTGTGGATTCCATTGATCAGAGGGCTCGATCTGTCGATTCCATTAACCAAAGGGCTCACTGGAGCGTGCCTTTCCTGTTCGACTCATGCAGCGGAAACAAAGATATATTCCGCTTCTTCTAAGGGTGGTATTTTTCCCAGCGCGACAATCTAATTTCTTTGGTCAGACATCTACCTTTAGTCAAGCATATGTTGCAAATCCATTTTCGGCTACATCGTCTTCTAGTCTCTTTCTGTTGATTATTTTTTTGAATTTGTTGCTATCGAGAGCATATTTACTGTATGCGCTTCTCCTTCTACTCTTCATCTTGATTGCCAGGTCCAACTCAAACTCGGGAAGGTTGTAGAGCATGTTCTTGGTAAATGCCTTGCTAATTGTTTATGAGGACAGTGAAACCATTGTTAGTTGGTGCAACATTTGAGGATTGATGCAACTATCAATTGGTGGATCTGGCAGAGCTGCGTGGCATGGGTACTGATCGTCTTCTTGCAGAGCGTAGTTAGCATTTCAATGCACCAGAGCTCAAACTGAAGATGATGTGAGCAACACAGGTTTCCTGTGAAGTTATACTGATTTCCATCGCCGACAGAGGCCCAGAGGATTTCACAGAGGCCGAGGAACAGATGGACCACGCGTTTCCATTTTATTGGTTCTGGAACATCAATTGGTTGAAGGCAGTTGTGTAGCTACAATTTTCAACACAAATTGGAGGCTAGGCTGAGAAACTCTATCTCAGTTCCTGGAATTTTCCAACAGAATGCCCACATGTCAAGAAAATGAAAGGAACTTCATAAAACGGTTTGCTTTTGATTTCAAAAAAAGGGGAACATATTACGAAAAGTGAGCAGGGATTTTCTTTAATGATTTTTCTTAAATTATTTTTGGGCACGCATTTTTTTAGGTCCTGGGAATTTTTAAATATTAGGAGCATTTGCAAGTGATGCTCATTGGAGAATGGTGATATGTCCATGTGGTTGATGGTTTGTGAAGGGGGTTTGTTGGCTAGTTATCTAAATTTAACTAGGTTAGTTTGATTTGTATCATTTTTGGAAGTGTAAAGTAGTTTTGTGGTTGATAGTTTGTGATCACTGTTTGTTGGTTAGTTATCTAAATCTAATTAGATTAGTTCGATTTGTATCATTTTTGGAATTGTTAAGTAGTTTTTGTTGTCGTAGTCACCCTTGTTTTGTGGCTAGTACATTTTCAACTTGGTCTTTTCAAGATGGGTAAAAGGTTGCAAGACTTTCATGAGAAGAAGGCAGCGAACGAACTTAGTAATGAGGTCATTCAATTGCAGTGAGCGGTAGCTTTATCGCAAGTAGAGAATGCAACTCTTAAAAATAGGTTGCAAACTTCAATCGCTGACAAAATCAAGAAGGTTGAACATCTAGATTCAACCACAGAGAAATATTTCCAGATGCTTGCCGATGAATTTCAAGAGAAGATTGACCTCCTTTATGGAAGTTAATTGTTTAAAAGAAACAATGTTGGAGCAATCCCATTTTTTGGTACAAGATTATGATGCCTTCTCTGACCAACTAATTCAGAAGGATGAGGTCATTCAAAAGCTACAAGAGTCTAAGCAGGGACTTGCATTGGAAGTTAGTCATCTTCAGAAATTTGAGATGGAGACAATTGACGTGGAGGTGCCAAGCTCTCCTTCTTCCACACTTGATGATGTTGAATGCTAGAAGCCTGATGTTGATGATAATGACTCATCACATGCCTTTGTCACACCTTGTTTTGAAAACCATACTACTGGTATTGGGTCTCGATTGCTGAGAAAAATGGGATATACCAGAGGAGGACTTGGGAAGAATGGACAGGGAATTGTTGCTCCTATTAACCCTGTAGTGCAGACATCAAGAGCGGGCTTTGGATGCGATCTTGCTTCTGCCTCATCACCTCCATCCAACTATGAGGTGCTTGAAGCAAATGTTCCTGTTCATTGTGATAAACATATTGATGACATGGTTGGTAATGTCATTCCATATTAAAATGTTGTGGCACGCAACTTTGAGTCTAAAAAAACAAAAATTGAGCTATGTGCACATCCTTCTCAGAAGAAATTACCCAAGGATCACCATTCTTGGTCAATTACAAGTCCTACATTCAGATCATTACAGAAGAGACGTGATAGAATGAATCATGGTTCAGTGCCAACCATCAGGATCGACTGTGGATGGATCGATGAATGGTCGTGGGATCAATTGAACCAATGCTTGTAGAATTCATATTGTCATGTTGCATTTGTTGTTCATTGTTGATTGCCATTGTTCCCTCAGTTGTGTTTCAGGGAGGGAAATTCGCTAACAATGAAGACTATTGATTCTCGTTCTTTTCGCAGTTGTGGTTTGGAGGGGGAGGAAGAGGGGAGTTAGATGGTGATAGATATTGTTGTTGTTTCTTTGTTGACAATTTTCATATTTTGTGTTTGATCAATGTGATGGTGATAGTGTTCAGACAACTTCAAGAGTGTTGTACGACATTTTCCATACTTGCAAACCTCATTGTTTGTTTGTTGGTCAATGGTGTTGCTTTTGTTTGAAGCTCTGTTCTGGTTCTTTACTGATGTCTAGTTTCTCTGAAATTTTTTTTCGGAAGAAGTTAACAGTGTTTGCCATCTGTGTGCATCTGCAACAATCCTACTTCAGAGGTCGACCCACCTTATTGAGGGTTCATGGCTCGCATCTTCAGAGTTTTGGTACTTCACCATCCCGTACTTCTTCATGGGAGCAGTCATTCAATAGATCGTTATGGGATCAACAATTTTAACTCCATGATAATTTGAACACTAAAATCTTTCTCCTTTCGGGTGGGAGTTTTCTCCTATGTGTTTTTCTCTCTTTCTCCGGTTATGAGAGTTTGTACGTGGGTACCTAATCCGGCCTTGTTGCTGGGACCCATTCTTTGTTCTTTTTTTCTTTGGTTACTCTCTATGTTTCTTTTGGCGTTTACGTTTAATTTCCTCCAACGCTTAATTTCCTTATGAGCTAAGTATGATGAGTTGTAAGCTCACATAAGGACTTGCACTCTTGAGGTAACACAAACCTGCATTAGACATTTATTACCAAAAGTCATTATTATCAACTTTTCTATGGACCTCCTAACAACATCTTTGAGCAAATGCTCTAATGTTTTCCCTAATCTTACAACAATAACTCGTAAAACAATACAAACTCAATTTCTAAATTTCTAAATAAAACAATTCTGATTATAGGAATATTCAGTATACCACACCACAGAAGAACAACGAAGACTCGAATAATCCTAATCCTCTTAGTTACAACCAACAAAATAACACCTACCGATTTAAAATTTTTGCATAGGCAGACAAAGCAGAAAGAACGGCAAAGACAAACTTACAAGCTAAATGAGTTACTAACTCGTCAAACTGTTTTAACTTCAACCTAATTTGTCTGTACCAATAACACGGTTTACATAGTACATCAGATTTTAAATAAAAATATGTTTTGAGATATGCTCCGATGACATGTACTTGAGAATTGTTAAAACAATTGTGGAGACCAATAACTGCCATTTTTC
>APFE031437714.1:0-19775 GCA_000404065.3 Pinus taeda
TGTTCCCACAACACAAGGATGAAATTATCCCATTACCGCAGCATAGCAGAAAAATTATCCTGCTCCCATAACACAAGGGGGAAGTTCTCCCATCCCATGACACCCCCTGCTAGTAGTATGGTTAGTTCCTTTGTTTGGAGTCGATTGGAGAGATATCATCTTCCTCCTTATGTGACCTTCTAGATTATAGTATAGAATTATAATATGTCTTTACCTCAGAGAGTGATAAACGAATGGGTGTTTATTAATATTTTTTCCTCAACTACTTGGCAAACTTTGAGTTCTCGCATCTTGTGCCCATTACCCAAAATATTTTGAATTTTAACAGAGGAACCAATCAACTATTTGGGATCCTTCTTCATTTTCCTATTACTTTGGGATAAAATATTTTCTATATTAATGGGAAGGTAGTCCAAGTATCTTTGGATTTTATTTTACTCCTTGGGTGTGACTATTTTTATGGCATGGGAGCTCTTCTCTCTTCACTCTTTCATGTGAAGCATTTCCCACATGAACGAAGGATCGTCATCATTGACTAACTTTTGTTTGTTAGTACTAATTTGACTCCTAATAAAATAGCATTCCTAAATGTTCCTTATATGTAAGTGGTATCTTCCCCACCACAGATTAATTTTGTGGCAACTTGTTCCATACTAGCATCTAATGATGATCTAGTAAGTTATGTAGTACATTATTTATTGGGAGAATTGGAGCCTCATATTTCCATTGGATCCTTTGATACCTTATAGAGCATTATCCTCTCATATGATTAGAACCTCTTGGAAACTATGGGATTTTGAGGGTGATGATTAGGTCCCTCAAACAAAGTTTTTTTTCTTATGTCAAGCTCATTCAAAAATGAGACAACTTCTTGGGGAAAAGTTCTATTTCTTGTGTCAAGCTCGTTAAAAAATGAAATAAGTTTTCATGAACATATTTCTTTTCCTATTTCAATATCGTTAAAAAATGAAAAAAATCCCCTTCTAAGCCAAGCACTTGATTAGATATTGTAAATTCTCAGTTGAGTCTCTCACCTGATCTCATAAATGAACCTTCATTCCATCCACCTATTAGTAAACAATAGTCTGCTTAGGTGAATTAAATGAAGCTTGAGGGGAATGTGCCTACAATTTATTCATTATATTGGGGGCGTGCGAACTTATTTCAAGCATAGTTTTTCTCTATTTCAAACTTCTGTAAAAAATGAAACCACTCTCAAACATAATTTTTATCATGTTTCAAGTTTGTCAAAAAATGAAACCAATTTCAAGCATAGTTCCCCATGTTTCAATCTTGTGTAAAAAATGAAACCATTCTCATCCTATTCCTATGATTTCCATTCTTATCTCCCTATTTTTATCATACGAGCCTTAGTTTTCTCTTTCAATTGTCACAATCTCCTTGTCCAGCATACACATTCACTTGTTTTTCTTACCCTTTCCTAAGGAACCGCTATGACGAGTGGTCTTATTACCCAACCACTTGACCTCTACATGTTTAAAAAGTTCCCTCACAATGAGAACCAATATTTATCCTTTTATACCACTCATTACAAAACATGGATTTCTCTTTCAGCTCTTTTCATAATCCCTAAACGTGAAAATATTGTCGAGCACTTGTATTTTCAAATTCATTAAAGTAAATGAAAATACATCTACTCATTATAAGTTTAACCCTTTTCTGGATTAACATAGACTATTTACCAAAAAGTAATACCTTAGTCGAACATGGCTAATAGGTCCTCCTGAGTATTGTTTTCTACCTCTTTGGACTCAAGAGACTATTGAGGAAAAGGACCCTTTGGAGTTTTCTTTTTCAAACTCTCTAAACATGAGAAGGAGTAGAGTTAGAACTTCGTTGGACTTGTAAAAAAATTAAACATCAATGTAAGTGTCAAACATGATGAGGCCTAACCACTCCTTCTCAAGGTTCATTATACATACTTAGAAGGATTCATCTAAAGGATGAACTTACAGATGATGCATATTGTTGCGGAGGTAAATCCCCTCTGCGGACAGAGGTGGATCCCACTAGCCCCACAAGGGTCTAGCAACAATCAATCACGCTGCATGCAAGTTCCTAACTATACAATTTAGAAGTCGATCAGGGAGACCAACCTGGGATCCAACGCTGTTTGCTATGGGAGAAGTGTCGCTCCTGTCTTCTAGCTCTGGCCGATCGCTATCCTTGCGCTCCACGCATGGACACCTGCACAAATGAAGAACAACCCACAAACAAGCATAAAATCCAAAATCGTACAGCTATATATCAGTCAAGCAGGATATAATTCACATATTACCGGTAGAACACATGAATGGAACCATAATAACAGTCGCTTATCATTAAATAGAAAAGAGAGAAGAAATTACAACCACTTAAGGCTTGACGCTGCAAATCTCCTCTAGCTGGGTCGGCAGTCAGTCTGACATGTCTTGCAAAGTCACTTTCTCTCTCCACAATCCGGCAGCATAACCTCTCTTTCAGCTCTTAGCTCAATACTATCTCTCTCTCACTAGCTTGTTCACTCTTTGCACTATTAACAACCCTTGCTCCAAAAACTAGCTTGCAAAAACTCTATTAAAAAAACTAGCCTGTTCAATATGGGGAGACAGGCATTTATAGCTGGAGGGAGAGGAGATATGCATTGTATGTGGACACTTTCTGAGTTTTTGGCAATGTCCCAAATTAACCATTGAGTTGAGTTGCCTTGGATAGAAAAGCCAACGCCCGACTGCTTTTATGGGCTTTTTCCTTCAGGGAACTGGGTGAGTCACGGAGGAAAAAGCATTCTAGCATGCGCTGGCCAAAAATCCATGCCCAAATTGTGTGGCGCGGGCAGGCTCTACGGAAAAAGACAGTTCTATGGGCACGCCCTCTTGGAGGGACTGACCATTTGCGCGGGCGTTTAAAACACTGTGACCGCGCTAATGAAAAAAAGGCATTCTTCCAAGTTAATCTCAGAGGGTGTCTTATCAGGGCTTTATTGAACTTTTCATACTCAGGGGACCTCAATGCAAGTGTTTTCAAGTTATGTCACTGGTCACAGGTCCGTAAATGTGTCCTCCAATGTGTGACAGCGGGGGTGTAACAAGGACGGTGACCAATGGTGATAAATTACTGCGTAACACATATGTTATCCTCCTCAAGCTTGTCAAAAATAAAGAGGTACCGAACAAAAATGGCAGGGAAATTGGAAAATGGATTACTCTACTTGTTAATGGTAGTGAGCCGATATTGAACATGAAACTCCTCCACTTCATCTTTGTGGCCGTTCAGTTGCAAAATATGCTTGTCTTTTGGTGCATCATACCTTTTCAAAGCCTTTGTTCTTTGTTTTGGGTCAACGATGCCAATTTCATTCATTTTCACTGATGTGTTTAGGAGAAGTCATTCATTTGATATCTACTATGATACGTTTAATCCTACATTCATGTTTTTCCCTCCTAAAACAATTCCATATTAAAATCATTTTGTCTCAAATCATGATACTAGTTTCGTGTCGTTTATGGGCGATGCATCAAGGCCCTCATGTGATGGTTCTCTTCTTGTTGACATCATCTCATTATCCAGGAGGTTGACTTGCAGACTCTACCTTCAATACCTTAGAACTTGTATACATCAATGGAAATTTTCCTCACTCCCGGTGAAAGGTTTTTGTCACTTGCCTTCAACCAAAAATTTTTGTGTGGTGCTCGACTTCAAGTCATTCATTCACACCATGAATATTGCATTATTATATCTTAAGAGCCATTAACATCAACAATGGTTTCTCTCACATTTTTTAACAACTTACATCATTGGCCAGTAATCATATGTTGTCTACCATGTCTGACTCTAACTTCCTTATTCACATGGTTAGACTGGCACGTTAGACGATTCAATGAATGAGATAGAAGACCCCAGATCTAGGTCCATCCATCCGAGATGTGATTTGAGGATTAATACACGATCATAACATATGATGTTGATTATCGTATGAATAGTCCTCCAATCATTGATCCACCCTTTTTCATTAGTGCCATCATTATACATGTAATGTTAGCTTATGCGTTGACTATGGGTATGCTTCCCTCAACAAATATATCATGATGAAAATATATTGTAGTAGATGATGATTTGACGAGTTTCTCTTGATTCAAACTTTTCAAAAGGTAAAGCACTTCAATCATCATTCGTCATTTCTAACTTTGTTCTTTAGGGTCAATCTGTTATAGGCCATTTTGTTGCATCTAAATAGGCCTACCAACTAGATCAATCAACATCCATGAACACCCTGTCATCATACCTACACAAAGCTCTAAGAATGACTCTCCAAAATACCTATGTTTCTGAGTTTGACTGCCTCATTATAATGCTTTTAAGTCCCAATGGTCCCTAGCGGTTTAGGGACATATGTTCAGCAGCAAGTTTCTCCCTTCTCCACCTTCTTTGATCAACAACAGGTTGTCCCTTGTTTGGGTTGTCTTGATTCTAGAAGCTCAAGAAAAATAAAACGAATCCCGAAGCTTCCTCTTCTAGAAGTTCTATGATTTGTTACAACCTTTTACCTTGGATAAGAACTTTGAATTCTATATGATCCTGGATATTTAACCTCTTATCTCTTGAGCTCATCCTCCCCTTCTAAGTGGATCTGAAGCCTAGATTCATAAATGGAAATAATTCCTAAACTACCACACTCTCCTATAAATATATAGCCATCTACAAGATTAGGGCTGGAATTTAGAGACTAATAATACCGTCGTGTTTTTTCTTTCATGATAAGATATTTATCATTTCCATGTATTAGGATGACCTTGAGGTGTGCATTGTGACAAGAAAGGATAAGTCAACTTGGGGAGATCTCTACAAGATCACTTTCCACTTTTGGTTGTAAAATCTCTCCCTTCCATATCAATACAAAGAGTATAACATTTTCCTATATTTGTTATGTTATGTTTACATTCATATATTTCAATGCTATGTTGATCCATTGAATAGAGTGATTGGACAATGCTACAAGGTCATAGATATTTGGCTTGTGTTGAGTGTTTGTGGAGGTTCTAATTATAGGTACCAGAGCTAAGACTCGAGCTTATAGGACCAAAGGAGAATGGAGCTTGTGATGGATCCCAAGTAAGCATATTTCCATTCTCCAATTTATCTAACAGTAACATTATATTATTTGCTTTCTATTGTTCTATACTAGGCCACTAGGTCTAGGGAAGATACTTTTGTCTACAGCCATAGGTTTCATATAACAATATCCATTCTCAGTGTTTCTCCATTGATTTTATTAGAATGAAATCACCACATATTAACCGTAAATCATACTAGAATGGGTCCAAAACCTTTTAGATTCTGAAGAAATTTACTTTTTTCCTAGTCAAGTGAGGACCATAGACATTGGTTATATATCCAATTTCATCTAAGTCAATTAACTAGAAGGAGGCCAAGATAATATGAGCAGTAGGTGTATAATTATTACTTTCGAGGGTTCCAAATCATAACAAAACTCCATGTGTGACTATTGGCATACATTGCTAGTGATTGAAAACCTTTCGAACTCTAGAATGCAATTTCACATATCTTTTCACTAAAACACGTGGGAAGTATCACCATAGGAATTTATAAATAGATATGTTCCTTTAGAAGAATTTATTCCATGATATAGTTGGGGACTTTAATGTTCAAATATATTATATTCATGGAATTTTGTTTTGGGTATAGGGAAATTTCTCTGTCATCAACATGGACTATCCTTAATTAGCTAACATTTCTCCAACTTGTCTGATCAAGTCCTTGTTGTGGCTATGCTATCCTTTTTTTACCATCTGTACTAGCTTACAAGGATCTTTAAACGTGTGATGGTAAATGCTTAGATAATGAATGAAAGAGTTGGATTCATGTTGAGTATTACCTTTTCATTTGCTTTCCTTGATATTATCTTTGTGAAGCATATGAATATGATGATATAGAATAGTTTACCTATACTTCCCAATTCCAATATTCTACTAGTTCTAATAGGATTTATTCACATAGATCCATGTTTTTTGTAGTGGCATGTGTATTATCTTCTTCAATTATTATTTTATCCATCTTTGGAAAGGGTTCTACTAATTTTCTTGTTGAGTCTTCAACTTGTCCTTTTCTGAAATTAATAAGGAAATGGATTACTTCCTTCCCCATTTTGGAGGATTCATGATCATCATGTTTTGTTCAGATATCCTCTTGGGAGGTTAGAAACTCAAACTTATTTCTATATACAAGTTTTAGTCATGAACTCAGTGCCCCTTAGAAGCACAGATACACTTTCATTTATGTGGCTTTTCCAAAGCGATATTGGTTTATATTAGTGGACTAATCAGCATGAATTCCTTCAAGGTAAGAGGGAAAGCCTTGAACATGTGGCCAAAGGCATGGCACCACTGACATCAAAAGAGGATGTGCCCACATTTTAATAGCTACTCTAGATATTTTCTTCATAGTAAATATATATTAAAGCTAATATATGCTATCATATAATCATATAGATACACATTGTAAAATAGGATGTGCTATCATCCTCTTTTTGTAGACTTAAAAAAATTAACTAAGTTGGCAATGGAATTACCGATTGTTTGGTCAATTTAGTATTCCTAAATTGATATCATTAATTTGTCAACTCGAGGCTCGTAAGCTGATGAAGTGAAGGTGTACTATATGTACTTAAGCAACCTCTTAAAGCTTTTTGTCGTTTGGAGGTTTTGTTTGTGATTATTCTTCCTAAGATGAAATGATGTATTTATAAACAAATGAGTGATGGTGTGTGTGGAGTGAATTCTAAATGAGTGAGGGTGTGTGATTAGTGATTCCTAACTAATTGTTGAGAAAGGGATGCTTTGAAGGAAATGAATTAAAATAACTGAAAGCAAAGAACCACTCTTCTAATGGCATTAGACACCATTCATGCTGTTGCAAAAATAAGAAAATCACTTAAAAGACCAATGATAAAGTTTATCTCTTCCTAACTCTCTGCCTCTAACACATAGTACTGTGTAAGACACGATTAAGAAGTAGCTAAAAGTAAGTCTAATAATTGATAAAAATGAGAAAATCTACTTTAAAGACTAGTGATATTATTTTGCTCTTTCTAACTCTTTGCCTATATCACATAGTACTGTGTAAAGCACGATTAGAGAGTAGCTAAGGATTAGTCTAGAAAGCACTCAAAGCCAGCTGCAAGTGATTAATATTCTGATCTCTAAAAAGATAAACAATTTATAGTAAGAGACCATACATATATTAGCAGACAGTTTTGAAAATTAAAACTAAAAACTAATTATGGAAATAGAATAAGGAGCAACAGCTTTAAATTTGTCAACTGAAACTACCACTAGATGCAAAGCAAACACATGAACACACAAATAATCCCGGGTCAAAACCTGCAAAAAAGCAATGTTGATCAGCTTAAAGAAAGGATCCAAAATGAATTAAAGTGAAGTAAATTATGCTGTACATAAATCAAGAAAAGAGAATGTTGAATCATGAAAATACTATACAAGGCTAGTATGAACAGGGGCCCTCCATTCACATAACCCAAGAAGATTCAAAGTGTTGAAAGCTCCAAAACAACACTAGTTCTATTACTCCATATGCAGAAATTTACAGTAAAAAGTGCTAGAAAAGCACTATAAAAACAGAGTTTTAGAAATGCTCAAAAATTATAACAAGTTCACCAACATACAGCAATTAAAAGTCTTTTTAAGCGTACGCAGATGCAAGTATTTATAGGCATCTGAAGGATAGCCTATGCGTGCTGCTAGAAACGGAAAATAACAAACTGTTATGTGCAATTAAAACTAAATAGACACGTCATGAGCCTGCGTGGGTGATCTGGAGGTCCTGGTCATCATGGGGATTAAATCCAAACTTAGATTATGTTCCCCACGTCCTGCAAAACACGGGCAAGCCACCGTCTGAGATGACGTGACCAAACAGCTCACGCATCACCGTTAGCTGCCTTCGTTGACCGGATCTTGCCCCTGTTTGACCGGAGGTATGGATGACGTGGATGATTGAACAAATGGCACAGGAACCTCGAGCACCTTGATACCTGAGTACCCATGTGGCTCGTTTGGCAAAATGACACGTGGAACCTTGAGAACAACAAAAAGGCTACGGAATCTCCAGATGGCTGTGGAATCATCAGATAGCTGCAGAATCGGCAGAGAGCTACGGAATGCCTGTAAATATGTCAAAATCTAAACAAAACAGTCACACATTAGCAAAGTTCACTTGATCATGCTTAATGTCATCTAATGTAATGATCTGGGTGGTTTAACAGGGAAAATGAGGTGAAAGAGAGAGATAGGTGATGAAAAACAGTGGATAATAGTAAATGATGAAGTGTAGGTTAGAGGCTCTACAATTCCTGCTTCAAAGATTATATTCATGGGTTTCTAGATGTATACATGGATTATTGGACCATCTACAGTCTACTAAAAAGGAATTCTAGTCTACACTGAGTGATGTTTGATGAGAGTAGGAAACTATAGAAGAGGAGATTACAGGGATACATGAGAACCATTTTGTATGGATTTATGTGGCTTTCTAAAATTTTTAATATGCTTGTACCTATATAATGTTCCTTCTATTTATGCACGTGATATGTTATGATTGGGTTTCTAACTGTTATAATTCTAGGATTCTTGGGTATTGACAACCTCCATGCGGTTCATCCTGACATTGGATTCCAACCTCTTAACTAACTAAGGTCGAGACACTCAGGGCCTATTGGTTCCTTCATTTTGAGAACCAAGTTTTGACACGTTTGGAGATTGACCACATTTTTCCCAAAGATAAACCTTGGGAAGTCGCGGAGGAGAGATCTGGAGAAGGAGAAGGGACCCGCCAAAGACCAATAGTTGTGGAAGAATGGCCAGAGAAGTTAGGACTCAGACAACCACATCTAAGTTGAAAGGAATGCTGACAACTAAGGAAGCAGACACAACCGAGCAACAAAGGTAGCTGAAAGAGGAAAAAGGAGGAGCATCCAAGGGAGAAGTAGGAGTTCAAGTGAGCTTAGGGTTAAAAGAAGGTCAAGCAGAAAAGTTGAGGGGGGAAGAGAGTCAGAGAGGATACCGAGATGTTGTTATGAAGCCGTTCAAGCCCACATTTTTCTATATTATCTTGTTTATGTATTTCTCTATCATGCTAGTTTCATATTATGTCTATGAGGTTTCCGAGCCAGATGTACTGTTGTAATGTTGTGGAAATTAATAGAAGAGGAAATTAAAGGGATATATGAAACCTTTATGTATGGATTTATGTGGCTTTCTAAAAATTTTAATATGCTTGTACCTGTATAATGTTCCTTCTCTTTTTGCACTTGATCTGTTATGATTGGGTTTCTAACTGTTATAATTTTGGGTTTCTTGGGTATTGATATCCTCCATGTGGTTCATCCTGATACTAGATTCTAGCCTCTTAACTAACTAAGGTTGCAACACGCCTCGGGTGAGATGCCTTATTCTTCCTGGATAAGGTGAAAATGGCAGTGTTATGCTAGACTATGACAAAGCCTTTATTTCCCACTGTGCCTGAACCAAGGTGATTAGGCGATCATGTCCTAAGTGGAAAAAATGCTCAAATTTTGAATTGCTCAGAATTGGTTGAAACTAGAACAATCAGATAGGCCACGTCGAAACGATCCTATAGCCGTGAACGACACTCAAATCCGACACTGTATGTGAAAGTTATTAAAGTTTGAAGTTTACTATTTCCTTAAAAAAAATCAGTTTGACTTGGGTTGACTTTGAATAAAAAAAATATAAAAAAAGAATATTCTAGGAATATTCCTCAGAATATTATGGGAATATTCCCTTGAATATTCCACAGAATATCCCCTACTGACCAATGGATGGACTCCACGTGACCTGCTCGTAGGCCGCCACGTGGCCCCAATTCTACAAAGTTTATGGTGTAAAATTTTTGGCACCTCGCAGGATTCAATCGCGAGTCTTCGCGCTAGCAGCCCACAGACCCGACCAGCCTGACTACACCGTGGTTCTTAACAACATATGGTTACATATCATATTTAAAGTTTGTTAAAGGTTTGGCTGGGGTGGAAAGGGTCCAGCCCCCTATCCATAAAACCAAGGGCTTGAAACCACAGGTCTCTACTCCGGCAGTCACGGTTAGTTAACCTGCCAACCGAAACTACCACCAGAATCTCGGTCACATGCGCGTGGTTTAGGCCGACGGTTACGGTCAGCTTGGAAAAGTCCGCCATTTTAGGCGCTCTTGCCAAAGTTAGCAGGCCTAACTCCAGTTAAGCCAAATTTAGTGGAGATGTTTTAGGTCAAACTGGAGAAAACTTCTGGAGGTCATAACTTTCACTAGGGAGATCCTTTTGGAGTGAATTTTATTTTTATTTTGGGTATTCTGAGCATTCCAGAGTCAATGGTATAGGTTTCAAAGCCAACAGATCTCATCTTCAGGTGTTTTTTCAGCAAAGAAGCTTGGAGAGCCATCAAGGCCTAGAGAGTGTTGGAGCTGTATTGGGCTATGGTTAACCATTAGAGGTGAGACAAAAGTCATTCTTGACTACTTTCTGTGTTCTGAACTCATTTTCACATCTTATTTTGCTTGTTTAGGCTTTCTTATCATTGTATAACCAATTTGAGCATCTAATAAGAGCAAGGACATGCCCATTTGGGGGCCTTGGACCCGGCAGATGTAGCCCAAGAGGGGTGAACTGCCTTATCAGCTATTGTGTTATATTATGTGATTTTATCTTGCTGTGTTTTTTAGATTTGATATGCTAAACAGTAAAATGAAATAACACTCCTTCACACATAAGACTCAGAAATTTACCAAAAACACTTTGTTTCAATTGCAAGACATAAGTAACAGTTTGCACATATAATTTAATGGAAATGAATACCTTGAAAAAAAAAAACAAGTAGTTTCATTTTCAGATCAGTTGGTATCAGAGCTCAGTTTTGACTATTAGTTTTGTGCAAAGATATTTTTGACTGTTTTGCAAGTTTTAATGCTTACCAGGGTTAAACGTCAAAGAGGGAAAGGACAATTGGTTAGAGCACAAGATAGTCCTCAACCAAGGAGGGCCAGGGTGCCATTAGCTCCACCTTCTGATTCACCCTCAATAGCCTTAGAAGAAGCTTCAAGTATGTCTGAAAGGGGAGGAGAAGTTCCTAAAGACATGGATCCAAGAGAAGAAGAACAGGTAATCAGAAAATCTTTTTTGGACATGACTGAGATGGTAAGAATATTATACCAGGAAAGGAATGATAGGTTGGTTGGAGAAGGGTCTAAACATCAGAAAAAAGGAGAGGGCTCTTCAGGAGGAAAGAAAGGTGAAGATAATTCAAAGAAAGGACATGGAGGAAATAGTGATCCACCATCTCCATCGTCATCCTCTTCCTCTACATTGTCATCCTCTACCTCGTTAAATCAACCTCATAGGCCTAAATATTCTAGAAAAAGTCCATTTTTAAAGCTAGATGTTAAATTTGAATTACCCATGTTTAACAGTGAAGTCAAAGCCGAGAAACTTGACAACTGGATAAGACAGTTGGAAGTTTATTTAAGGATTCAGAACTTACATGATGATGACACCAAGATTCAGTTAGACTCATTAAGGATGGAAGGAGCAGCATTGGTATGGTAGGAAGCCAAGACCAAGGATGAAATTCGAAAACATGGTAAGCTTACTTTATCATGGGTTGAATTTATTTTTGCAATTAAGAAGCAATTTTATCCTCTTGCTCATTTACAAAAGGCTATAATGAATTGGCAAAGTTTTAGACAACTTAAAGGACAAAGTGTTCAAGAATACACTCAAGAGTTTAGGAGAAGAGCACTCTTATTAGGAGTAGACTTACAAAGTCAATACACTTTGCTGAAATATATAGGTGGTTTGCACAGCTACCTTAAAAACACTATCCTTATGTTCAATCCTACTAGTCTAGACGAAGTTTGTGTACAAGCTATGCATTTAGAGACTAGAGGGAAAAACACTTTTGATGGAAATGAGGGTAGTGATTTTAAAGGTAAAGGAAGAAAAAGGATTGCAAACTGTAGAAAGGAAAAAGGGAAATTTTTTTGCAAGAACTGTTCAAAAACAAGTCACGATGAAGACCACTGTTGGAAGCTTCATCCGGAGCTGAAACCAGAGAAATATAAAACCAAAGAAAAGGAAAAAACTGTAGCAACTGTTGAACAAGACTTAGGGTCTGAATCAGGTGATGAGACAAAAAGTATCGCCATGGTATTAAAGAACATAAATGGGAAAGAGGTTGTATAAGAAATAAATCCCAGTTCTAGCACATTAAACTGTCACAAAGAAACTCAAAATGAAAAGAGGAGGATAGAGCTATTTCCTGTGAGGATAATCTCAAACCACACAAAGATAGAAACACTTTTTTGATAGTGGGTCTCAAGCTAATCTCATCTTAGAAGACTTGGTCAAATAGTTGAAACTTGAGACAATTCCACATCCGAAGCCTTATCCACTTGGGTGGATATGCAAGGATGCAAACTATAAGTCTCAAAGAAGTGCATCTTGCACTTTGCCATAATAGCTCATTATGTTGATTGGGTTGAACTGGATGTAGCACTACTTGACATTACAGGTGTTGTATTGGGTAGTCCATATTTATTTGACAGAAAGGCAATCTTCCATCACCATGAGAATAAGTATCATTTGTTCAAGGATGGAAAAGAATACATTGTGAGAGCACATAAGAAGAAGCTAGAATCTTCTTTAGTCGATGCAGGGCAGTTGAAAAGGCTAGTTAATGCAAGTCAAAATCTGACTTTGTTGATGCTTAAACAACAAGATTTTGTACAATTTCCTTTTCATATTATTGCTGATATAAATGATGATATGTTTCAGTCTGATAACAGTTTGTCTTTGAAAGAAGATGACAAAAGGTTGCACAAGATACCTTTGGTGTCGATCAGTGCAGAGAACGAAGTGTCGATGCAAAGCGGTGCAAGATTCCATGAGATGGAAAAGCATGCAAGCAAAGAGGGCACACAATTCAACATGGGTCAATGTTGGTTTCAGAATGGTAGATTGGTATGGCGAGAAAACTTGGTCGGGATTCGGCACAAGTACAGGGCTCATTCAGCAAAAATTCGCCATGTGAACAGTTAGCAAGGTGAACTTTATTCTAAGTCTTCTTTGAAGTTTGACCATTGTAGAAATAGTATGTTTTCTACAAAATGTTGTTGTTCTGCAAATTTCAAGAATTTGCATCAAGACTCAGTCAATTTTAGCAACGGTCGGTTAGTGAATGCAAGGGAAAATTTATCTTTTTATGAGAAGCTCAATTTGATGAAGTCAGGAAGATTTCAGTTATTCAAGATTGGAAGAGTGGAGAATTAGTCTCCTCGTCTTCATTTTCGGTAATCAGAGAGATTTTGGGGTCCAAAAGCTTCCCATTTGGGAGGTGTGATCAGGTGATCATGTCCCAAGTGGAAAAAATGCTGAAATTTTAAATTTTTCAAAATTGGTTGAAACTAGAATGACCGGATAGGCCTCGTCGAAATGATCCTACAGCCGTGAATGGCACTCAAATCTGACACTATATGTGAAAGTTATTCAAGTTTGAAGTTTACAATTTCCTTAAAAAAAAATCAGTTTGACTTGGGTTGACTTTGAATAAAAAAAATATTATGGAAATATTCCTCAAAATATTCTAGGAATATTCCATGGAATATCCCCTGCTGACCAATGGATGGACGCCCTGTGGCCTGCTCGGAGGCCGCCACATGGCCCCAAGTCTACAAAGTTTATGGTGTAAAATTTTTGGCACCTTGCAGGATTCAATCGCAGGTCTCCATGCTACTAGCCCACAGGCCCGACTGGCCCGCCTAAACCGTGGTTATTAACAAAATACGTTTACATATCATATTTAAAGTTTGTTAAAGGTTTGGTGGGGCGGAAAGGGGCCAACTCCCTATCCATAAAACCAAGGACTCGAAACCATAGGTATCTACTCCGGCGGTCACGATTAGTTAACCCGCCAACCGAAACTACCACTAGAATCCCAGTGACATGTGCGTGGTTTAGGCTGACGGCTATGGTCAGCTTGGCGGAGTCCGCCAGTTTAGGCACTCTTGCCAAAGTTAGTGGGCCTAACTCCAGTTAAGCCAAATTTAGTGGAGTTTTTTTAGGTCAAACTGGAGAAAACTTCTGGAGGTCATAACTTTCACAAGGGAGATCCTTTTGGAGTGAATTTTTATTTTTATTTTGGGTATTCTGAGCATTCCAAAGTCAATGGTATAGGTTTTAGATCCAACAGAGCTCATCTTCGGGTGTTTTTTTAGCAAAGAAGCTTGGAGAGCCATCAAGGCCTAGAGAGTGTTGGAGCTGTATTGGGCTATGGTTAACCATTGGAGGTGAAACAAAAGTCATTCTTAACTATTTTCTGTGTTCTGAACTCATTTTCACAGCTTATTTTGCCTGCTTATGCTTTCTTATCACTGTATAACCAATTTGAGCATCTAATAAGAGCAAGGGCATGCCCATTTGAGGGCCTTATCAGGTGCTGTGTTATATTATGTGATTTTAACTTGCTGTATTTTTCAGATTTGATATGCTAAACAATAAAATGAAATAACACTCCTTCACACATAAGACTCAAAAATTTACGAAAAACACTTTGTTTCAATTGCAAGACATCAGTAACAGTTTGCACATATAATTTAATGGAAATGAATACCTTGAACAGAAAAAACAAGTAGTTTCATTTTCAGATCAAAAGGGTCTCAACCCATCCATTATTTTTCCGCCAACAACATGCAAAAATATCAAAAGTGCGAAATATGCCAGAGATACCACAAAAAATAACATAATCAGATGATAGAAAATGGAAATATTCTATTAAGATCTGCAGCAATATTGTTCACTTGCCTCTTTGAGGGGGCAACCTCTAGTAGAGCAGAGCTCAATTACACAACATAATACAAGACAACCCTTGCTATCTTTGATTATATGTATTTCTACTCGTGGTCCCTTACATTGTATGGGTTAACCACTTTATTTATTAGCTATGACTCATTTACTCATCCTCTTTAACTGAAATAACTAATTGTGATCCTTTTTTTATAATACAAGTCAACAATTTATAATCATCATTAATGCAGATAACCACTTACGAGTTTTATTTACTAAACTAACTAATCAAGACTCTTACAAATCCCTTGAACCTATTACATTAATAAAAAGATTAGGGTCAAAGCCTAACATCCTCGTCTTCCTTCATTGTTAAATTGAAATGGTAAAAAAACCCTAATTAAATATTTATTAACATTTAACCCTTCTCTATATATAAAACTTAAGTTTTTAACAGAAAAATAAATATTTTTTTTTTGCAACAAAATAATTATTAAAATAAAAATTATATTATTTATGTTTTTAATATTACTTTTATAATGGGCCTGGAAGATGCCCTAAAACAGCTTCTGCTTGGCTAAGAGCTCGTCTTCCTCAGACGTAAGGAAACAGGTTAAAGGCCCAAGACCCAGAGGCATCTAGCTTTGTTTTAGAATTAGAAAAGACCTTTTATGTTCCAATTTTTTCTAGAAACTTGATTTCAATTTCAAGGCTTGTACCTTTTGGATATTCCTTTAAATTTTCATAAACATCCTTCAGTTTATCTTATAAATATGATTGTGTTGGGAATGGTATTTTGTCTAATGGTCTTTACTGCATTAATTTACAAAACAATGTCACTTATGATTCAATGCATGTTCACACTGGCACTAAAAGATGTGTTATTAATGAAAATTCCTCTAAATTATGGCACCGGAGATTTGGTCATATCTCCATAGAAAGAATTAAAAGATTGGTAAATGAAGGGGTACTTAATACTCTGGATTTTACTGATTTTGAGACTTGTGTGGACTGCATAAAAGGAAAGCAGACCAACAAGTCAAAGAAAGGTGCCAATAGGAGTTCAGACATATTAGATATCATACATACTGATATATGTAGTCCAGACATGGACTCACATGGTCAGAGATACTTCATCTCTTTTATAGATGATTACTCACGATATATGTATCTCTACATGATTCATAAAAAGAACGAAGAATTAGATGCCTTTAAGATCTTTAAGGATAAAGTAGAGAAACAATACGGCAAGAAAATTAAGATCGCGAGATCAGATAGAGGTGGAGAATATTATGGTAGATACATAGAAGATGGACGAGCACCTGGGAGATTTGAAAATTTTCTTCAAGAGCATGGGATTGTTGCCCAATACACCATGCCTGGTTCACCCGACCAGAATGGTGTAGTAGAAAGAAGAAACCGAACATTATTGGACATAGTGCGGAGTATGCTTAGCAACTCCAATATTCCTAAATCCTTGTGGACTCAAGCACTTAAGACGGCAGTGTATATATTAAACAGGGTTCCAACCAAGGCTGTTCCTAAAATGCCATTTGAATTATGGAAAGGTTGGAAACTGAGTTTGCGACATATGCACATTTGGGGATGTTCGTCTGAAGTGAGAATATATAATCCACAAGAGAAGAAGTTGGACCCAAGGACCATTAGTGGGTATTTCATTGGATATGCTGAAAGGTCTAAAGGTTACAGATTTTACTGTCCATCTCACAGCACTAGGATTGTGGAATCAAGAAAAGAAAAGTTTCTTGAAAATGACTTGATCAGTGGGAGCGATCAAACCAGGAACATAGCTTCTGAGAAAGATCATTCAGAATCTCAACCTTCCACCTCAAGTGGTAGATTGGTTATTGTTCACAGCACCCCTCAAGTACAAACTGGTATTGAACAACCAATTGTTGAAGTTCCACAAGCTGTTGACGACATTCCAATAGATCAGGTAGTTCAAGAGTTGCCAAGAACTTTTGAACAACGAATTGAACCACATACTTCTCAATAAGATGATGGTACAACATTAAGAAGATCTATTAGACCAAAGAGATCAGCAATTCTTGATTATTATGTTGTGTATCTGCAAGAATTTGACTACAACATTAGAGCTGAAAATGATCCTGAGTCTTTTTCACAAGCCATGAGTTGCAAAGAATCAGAATTATGGTACGATGCCATAAAGGAAGAGATGAATTCTATAAAAAGTAACGAAGTCTGGGATCTTGTTGAGTTGCCTAATGGTGCAAAAGCCATTGGATGTAAATGGGTCTTTAAGACAAAGAAAGACTCGTTGGGCAACATTGAGAGATACAAAGCAAGACTTGTTGCTAAGGGATTCACTCAGAAAGAAAGAATTAACTACACGGAGACTTTTTCTCCTATATCTAATAAAGATTCCTTGTGCGTTATTATGGCATTAGTAGCCCATCTTGACTTGGAGTTGCAACAAATGGATGTGAAAACGACATTTCTCAATGGAGATCTAGAGGAGGAGGTTTACATGAAACAACCTGAAGGATTCCCCTCTAGTGATGGTGAGCATGTTGGAAATAATACTGAGAGGGGGGGTGAATTAGTATTATCAAGACAAATATTCTTTTTTTTCAAAAACGACTGATATACGCTACTTCAGTTTATTAAACCTGCGTATATACGCGATTATGCAAAAGGAAACCCGCGTATACAATGCAAACTTTTAATTTACTTTATCTTTATGATGTTGATTGTTAATCTGTATTTCAGAATCAAAGAACCAGTAATCCAGAAACAGTAAAGCAGAGCAGAAAGACAATCGCACACAAGAACACAAGATATAAGGTGGAAACCCAATGTGGGTGAAAACCACCTGCTACAATTCGTCTCTATCTTTCTTTAATTAGAAACTTCCTTTTACAATGTACTGGTGCAGACCTTTACTAGTATGCAGGCTGCAACCTGCAGAGAGCTACTACTCTCTCTCGTTTTCCAGCTTCTCCTCGAAGGGAGCTACAACCCCCTTAGCTCTTGTAATAGTCAAGATACTAGTACATAGGTGCTGGCCTACAGAAGGCTACAACCTTCTCTTTCTTCCAGGGACCACGTTTCATAAATTTTCAAACTGGATCCATGAACATCAATCAATCATCAAGAATTTCTCCATAAACCAATCTCCTTTCACCAATTAGATCTGAATCAAGTAGATACTTCTCTGAAAGTTGTACCCAAAACACAGTACCAAAAACCACACACAAAAACAGAACCCAGAACACAGCAACAATAAATAGAAGCAGCTAGATCATAACTTAAAGTGTATACGCTATGTCAACAGCTTACAACCTGCATGCATACGCTTCTACGTATGGAACAACCTGCGTATACGCGTCTTTACTTCACTGAACCTGCGTGTATACGCGCCTTCGCTTCACTGAACCTGCGTACAGATCTATAAAGGATAATTCACCCTTTCAGATATTCAATCACTAATTAACCCAGATTATCAGACTTATAGATCAAGAAAGTGCCACATCTAGCAGATCAAAATCATACAAAAATACTATCATTCAAGCTTAAAGATTATGACCCATGAATAGAACTTATCCTTCCTTTTGCACTAAGGTTCTTCCTTCATTCAGATCCAGATCTGCATCATAACCCAATTACCAATATACCAGCTCTAGCACTTTATCAGATCTTCAATAATAATTCAGATGATCATTTGCCACATGATCTCCTTCCTCTTTTATAGTCTTAGGCCTTCCTCAATACCATGGTCCAAAACCATAACATTTCAATACCATGAACCCAAAACTAGGGATCAACACATTTGACGAGACGCCTGGTCCAAAACATAGGTTCAAATCCCAAGAACTAACTACCATGGACCAAAAGTATGAACCCCAACATATACGCGCTTTTGTAATGTATAACCCGCGTGTATACGCGCCTTCGTCTAGGTGAACCTGCGTATATGTCTTTTTCTTCTTTCTGAGTGCCTGAACTGTGATCTGTTACCAAAGAGAGTTGCCATCAAGGACAACACTTGTGCCATAATTCCAACAATCTCACCCTTTCGACTTGATGGCAACACCAAGATCCTCAAGATCATTCTCCCCCTTTGTCATCAAGGGCAAAGGGTTGTGCTCCCCCTGAGTACATGCTAAAATCTTTGTCCTGCTGTGCTGACCATGCTCCCCCTGACTGTAGGCAAGAGCTGCAAAAAGATGTTCTTCAAGAAGAACCAAGACTTATGCACCATAAAAGACCTTCCTATCACCAAAAGACTCAATACATACATCCATCACCCAACCAAGTGGGGATCATCCACCCAACCAAGTGGGAATGCATCAGAATTTTACATATGATGACCAAATACATTACATCTTCATCCCAGGCATAGTGGGGAAACCAATATAGGTCGTTACATGACCTTGACACCATATAAGAAAAAGATACATGACATAGAGACGAAATATTTAAAACAAGACTTATGAAAGTCACCAACAACTGATAGCAGCAGCAACTGTCAATCACCATTCAGATCGGCAACCAAGATTTCTTTCTGTTCTCCCTCTACCTCTGTTCTATATGAAACCAATAACAGCTTAGAACCAAAAGCTTCTCAGATAATGCCAACAAGACATTAGTAGAAGATTATCTGCTCCCCCTGAACCTGTGCCGGATGGTCTCTGTCAGACCCATATCAGACATTTTCCAAACAGACCCTATTACCTCTGATATCCATCAATCCTCAATATACATGACTTTATCCCCACCAACCAGTGTATGTACGCGGATCCTCCTCATGCAACACGCGTACACCCATTTTTCTCTGAAACTGACAAGATTTAACAGCAAGATGATACATCAACTACTCCCAGCTTCTGTCTGAGATATTCAAAAGTTT
>APFE031437717.1:5991-27424 GCA_000404065.3 Pinus taeda
ACCTAGCTACTGATCTGCCAAGATTAAATAGTTTGGACAGATTTCATTCTCTATTCTACAACATGGAAATTGAAAACATGGCATGATCCAGATTAGACTGTTGGACCATCCATAGACTTTTGTGAAAATGCAGGCCCATGTACACCTTCTCTTCTTTGTAAATATGAAACCTTTGTGACAGCACAATGGAGCATATTTGGCACTTACATTTGCCAATCATGAAATATGAAACCTATTGGTATAGGTATCCAACAGTGGCTCCACATGGGGATGGTTTTTCTCTTGGAAAGACCAAGAACAGCAGGTCAGTGTGCCTAGGTCCTTTGGCTACTTTGAAACGTTGGAGCTTTATCACCCTGGATTCCTCAAAATGTAGACTGATGTACTGAAACACAGAATGTCTTTCAATTCTACTCCTTATCTACAATGCCTCTCAGAATGACCTTATTTTCATGCTTCAAAAACAACAATATATACAAGACATACAGAGTTTTATATACAACAAACTATGTACAAAAGCAGGTCAGCTGTATTCATGGGAGGTAGTCAAAATAGTGCTTGAGCATCCTGCCATTGACAGGCCCTTCATCTAGGTCAGTATTGTTCAGATTTTCAAGGAAATAGGTATTGTTTCCTTGTACTGCTTGTATAAGGAATGGTCCTTTCCAAAGGGAATCAAACTTCCCATGTTTTCCTTTGCTCTCTCTCCTTGAATCCCACTTGAGGACCTTATCACCTATGTTGAAATTCTCAGCCTTGGTCCTTCTATCAAAAGCCTTTTTTAGCTTTTCTTGTAGAACTTGGACTCTATTATAAACTTCCTCCCTGGTTTGCTACAAACATATAATCTGATTGATCCTTCTTTGCATGTCATTAGGCTCAGCTTGGCTTTCCTGAAGTGTCTTCATAGCAGGGATTCCTAGTGATGAGGGGAATGTGGCCTCTAAACCATAGACTAACTCATATGGGCTGACCCCAATTGATCTTTTGGTTGTTAATCTATCTGCCCACAAAGCATTGACTAGCTTCTTGTGCCAATTTTTCTTGTTCTCCTCTAATATTTTCTTGATCATATTTACCAAGCTTTTGTTTGATGATTCTGCCAGGCCATTGCCTTGGGGATAGTATGCTGTAGAGTGGCCCAAAGTAATATGAAATTTATGATAGAAACTAACCATTTTTTTAGATCTGAAGGCAGCAGCATTATCTGTTATTATTTTGTCAGGGCATCCAAATCTAGCCAGAATATTTGTCTCCAGGAATTGTATGATAGTAGAGTCATTTGCTTGTCTGCATGGAATTGCTTCAATCCACTTTGTGAAGTAATCTGTTGCTGTAAGAATCCATCTGTGCTGGCCTGAAGAGGAGGGATTGATTTCTCCAATGAAATCTAAGCCCCATTGCTGAAATGGTCTCTCTGTTGCAATCGGTCTAAGAGGCAGTGGCAGCAATTGTCTTTTTCCTTCAAACACTTGACATTTGTGACATGCAGTAGTAAATCTCTTGATATCAAAAAAAATAGTGGGCCAGTAATATCCAGCTCTTAGTATTTTGTTCACAGTGGATTTCCAGTAAAGATGCCCACCACAATCTCCTGCATGGAATTCTTCCATGATTTTGTTGGCCTCACTTTCAATTAGGCAATTTAGCAAGATGCCCTCATGATTCCTCCAAAGCAGATTTTCTTCCATGACACAGAATTTTAAGGCTTTCATTTTTACAAACTTACTCTTGGTTCTAGACAGTCCTGGGGGAGCACACAGGTTTTGCAACACATAGCAGATATCAGAGTACCAAAGGGATTGCTCAAAGGCTACATTGATCTTTGGAGTCGCCAGCTCCTGTTCACTGTCTAGTTGGTTTATATCTAGGGCTTGGAAATTTGTTTCAGACATCAGTTTGGCTAGGCCCTGCGCTTTTATGAGTTTTGTAGGTTTTATTTCTATGTCAAATTCCAAAATACTTGCTATCCACTTGCCTCTTCTGCCTTCCAAGTTCTCTTGTGTAAGTATATCTTTGACAATTGGGCTTGGTACATAGGCAATTATATGGGAATAAAGGATATAAATCCTAAAGTCTTTAATGGCTTTGACCAGGGCATAGCCTTGTTTTTCCATGATCTGATATTTGAGGGGTGCATCTCTTAGAGCTTTGCTAAAGAAGGCTATGGGTTTTTCATTTCCTAGATCATCCTTCTGTAGTAAAGCAGTAGCAATTGTGTGTTCTGAAGCAAAGGAGAATATGATGAAGTCTCTATCAAACTGAGGGCTAGTTAGGACAGGAGTTTGGGTAAGAGCAAATTTGATGCTTTCGAAGGCTTGTTTAGCATCTACTGTCCATTTAACTTTGGAATCCTTTTTCAGCATGTTGTTAAGCAATCTACTAAGCTCAACTAGGTTTGGGATAAATCTTCTTAAAAAGTTGATTTTCCCCAAAAAGGCTTGTAATTCTTTTATATTCCTTGGGTGGGGCATGTGTTGGATTGCCTGGATTCTCTCTGGGTCAACTCTAATACCCTCTTTGGAGATAATATGTCCTAGTAATTTCCCTTCCTCTAGACCAAAAATGGATTTTTTGGGATTCAAAGATATTCCATATTTTCTGCATTTTAGAAAGATCTGTCTGAGATGATTTATATGTTCTTGGTCTGATTTGGAGAATGGTGTAAGGTCATCCAAATAGATGACTAGGAAGTCATGAATTTCTTTGGCAAAAGCAATATCCATTGCTCTTTGGAAAGTGGCCCCTGCATTCTTCAAACCAAAAGGAATTTTGTCATATTTAAAGGTTCCCCATGGGGTAGTGAATGCAGTTTTGTCCTGGTCGTCAGGATGGACTAGAATCTGGTTGAAGCCTGAAAAGCCATCAAGCAAGGAGATTCTTGAAGCCCCTACCACTCTCTGCAAGATGTGATCCATCTTTGGTAGAGGGTAGTTATCCTTTAGTGATACTTGGTTGAGGTTTCTTAAGTCAACACAGAGTCTGATTTCCCCAGTTTTCTTCCTTGTGGGCACCAGATTAGAAACCCAATCAGAGAATCTAATTGGTGCTATGATGCCTGCTTTGAACATTTTTTATACCTCTTGCTATTGCTGGGAGGAGCATAGGGTTGATCCTTCTGAGTTTTTGTTTGAAGGGCTTCTGATTTGGCTGTAGAGGAATTGTGTGTTGAATCACAGAGGTGTCATAGGATTTGAGGTCCTCATAACTCCATGCAAACACATCTTGAAACTCTTTAAAAAGGTCAATGTATTTGGGTTTTTGATCAGGTGGTAATGCAGCTGACAATTTTATGATTTTAGGTTTTTGGACGGTCCCTATATTATGTTCTTCAATGGTAGTATTTAGGGGTTCAATTTTTGGTTTATTGGGGACATCATTAGAATCAAAAATGTCTTCCAATGGAGCTAAGCCTATGGGCAGAAAATTGTTCTTTAGTTGTATCATCTCAGTTTCATCCTCAGGTGTCTCTTCATGCTCAATCTGTTGGATCTCTTGAATGTTGCACTGGTTGAAAGTTGTAGGATGAAGCATTTGATTGGCTGTTCCGGGTGAGAGCACCTGACTATTATGTTCATTGTGTATTTGTGATTGATTTTCTGACTGAAGTATTTGCGATTGACTTGCTGGCTCAGTATCTATATTAAGACCTGAAAATTCTTCTTGTAAATTCAGAAAGTTTTTGATTTGCGTATCATTGTCAAATACTTGCCAGTCCTTTATATTATTTGGGACTGATGGTCTGTGTTTTACCTCAGCTCTGAAACGGTGATGGGGGTCAAAGGGTAGCTTGCAAGTACTTGCAAACATGGCTAGACTATGAGCATGCAGGTTCTGTGACCTAGGAACTTTGGTGACTTGGAAATCAGCAAGAGACTTAAGTAGCTCAGTAGCCACAGCTCTGTATGATCTGAGTCTATTATCTTTGGTAACAAAATTGCCCTTAACCTATTGGATAACCAAGTCCGAATCCCCTAGGATTGATACTCTTGTAACTTGTAGGGTTTGGATCAACTTGAGGCCTAATAGGAGGGCCTCGTATTCAGCCATATTGTTGGTACATCTAAAGTTTAGTCTGTAGGCTCTACCTTCTGCATAACTGCTTTCTTTCTTGTGCACCCACACTCCTGCTCCTGCCCCTAACTTGTTAACTGATCCATCAAATTCTAGGAACCATAGAGATTCCTTTTCTAGGAGGTTTTGAATAATGTCTGTGTGGCCAGGATTTGTGAGTTGGAGTGTAGGCTGATTTTTTGGTTTGGTTTGCATGCCATCCTCCTTACTTGGTGGAATTGTTTTGTTTTCTAAAGGAACCATTTTTTGATTATCCTTTTCAAGTGTTATGGTTTCCCAGTTGTTTTTTTTCTGGTCTTGAATGTTTGCATTGTTTGATTCAGTCAGTGTTTGGATACCAGGATCTTCTTGTTCGGCAGATGGATCTGTTTTAATTATCTGTGCCCTTTCCTTACTATTGCTGTCTCTGTTGTCATTGAAAATGATGTATGAGTCTATGTCAGAATGGACAGCATATATGGGAAAGTTTTGAGGCTTCTCTGTGCTACTGACCATGTATTTCATTAGTGACTCCCTATACAGTCTCTTGGGTTGACCAAAGACTGTAATAGTAGCATAAGACATGTCTAGTTGAAGAGACCCTTGAAGTTTAGCTGTGCCCCATGATCTTGACGGTAAGACATCCCAGTATTTGGGTGGCAATATCAGCAAACAACTACATCCATTAGGATGGTTTTGTTTGGTATTGGAACTAAAGAATACGCATAAGTCTTTTATTGGCCTAGACACTTGACTTGGCTGGAAATCGAATGAAAAGATGGTTCCTTGTATGGGTCTATGTGATATCCCAAATTCAACCCGTTTCCATCCTTCAGATCCTTGGGCCATTACGGCATTATGTCTGAGTCATAACGTTGCATTTGTAATATTTTTGTCAATGCAACTGCAGGGTGTACATAAGAATGGAAAGTATTCCTGAGGTCTGCTAGTTTTCCATCAACTTCAGGGGCAAAGAGCAAATTCAGTGAGTGGTATCATCCAACACATTGACATTGTCCACATTATCTTTGTTTTTGTTATGAGTGAGTTGGAGAGATCTTTGGATTTGCTGTTTGTAAATGTCATTTTTGGCTAACTCTGCCAGAGGTATGGCTATTTTTAGTTTTCCAATTTCAGTTTCTAAGTCAAAGGGTTTTTCAGTTTGTGTTTTAGTAGCATGGGTGAGCCTGCTTTCTTTGTCTGCTGAGGTTTCTTCTTGATTTTGAGATTTGTTCTTGTTGATCACCTCTTGAGACCCTTTGTTTGGTTTAGAACATTCAAATGATGCAGCTTGTGAATTCGGTGTTTGTTCAGTAATATCTTCAATAATTATTCCACTTGTGGGTGAATCAGTTGTATTCGTTGGTTCGGTTACTATGGCACTTTTAGGCTGTAGTTTATCTTTGGTTTTCTCAGGTTGTGATATATTCACAGTTCTACTCCTTAGTTTGTATTGTTTATGAACCTCATAAACAGCAGTGTCATAGCCTTGTTTGAAATCAAATGATTCCCCTGATTTTGTCTGAAATTGTTTAGTATCTTCTTCATCATGATCCTCTTGGCTCAAAATGACTTGGTGCTTATTATCAAGGCCCATTAGGTGGATATGAGTATCCTCCGCTTGTTCCTCTGAGGTGGATGTTTCAGCATAGTTTTCTTGAAACGGTGGTCTCATTTCAGGATCATTGTTGCCTTTGCTCCCACTAGGGTTTTGGTTCCTCCTAAAGTTTGGAGCCCTATTAAGGTTATTTGGTGGTGCTTCCCATGAAGATTTTCTTTCCACAGATTCTACCCTATCACCTAGCCTTTTCATACCAGAAATTATTGCATCCAATTTTTGGTCCAAGGCAGAGGGCTCTTCTTTGAAAACTACTCTCTTTTCCATTTTAGCCCTATTCCTCTTAGCAATCAGATTTGCCTCAACTGTTACAGCTACCTTCTGAGCTTCTTCGAGGGTTTGAGGGGCTCTCTCTTTTAACTGGTAGGCCATATCTGGGTCAAATCCATCTGGGAATTTGTATAAGGCTAAATCAGGGGGTGGTCTTAGGTTTTGAGGTATGGCATTGTATACATTATTAAATCGATTGCAGTATTCCAAAACTGTCTCTTGAGAACCTCTTCTGATCATGTAATATTCACCAAGTACATGTAAGGGGTCCTTCTTTTTCTCCCATCTATTTGTGAAGGATTGGTAGAGCTCATTAGGGGTTGTGATGCTGTTTGCAGGCAGAGATCTAAACCATGTTCTCACATCCCCTGTTAAGCTTTGGACAAATATTCTCATCCTTACAGTTTCATCATCTATCTCATAATTTTCAAAGTGATCTTGCATTCTCTTAGCATGCTGGATCGCAGAATAAGGACCAGTTGAGTCAAAGTATGTTATTTTGGCCTGATAATCTTGAGGTAAAGCCACTGGATTAGCAGGTAATTGCAGAGGTGCATACCTGGCCATATTTGCTGGATTTTGGGGGTTAACTAGGACAACTGGGACAAGAGGAACACAAGGTATCACAGGGGTAACAAGTATGGAGGGTATAACACTGTGGGACAAAAGAACTTGTGTGGGAGAAGAAGGGATTGGTGGGGAACTTTGGGATGTTGATGGCGAACTAGGGGAATTAAGGGTAGAATGGAATAGGACCTTGAATGGAGTGGGGATTAAGTTAGGAAACTCTGGCTGTGGACTGATGTTAGCAAGTTGATCTTGTTTTTGCTGGTTCCTAACAAATTTGGGGATTGTATTGGGGTTTTGGAAGATGGAGGGGGGATTAGGATCAGGATTGGCCCTAGTATGCCGAAAATTCTTCTTAGGAGCCAGCTTCTGAGCTATTTCTTTTGGGTTTTATGAAAACTTTGCATAGCACAGAGTATAGCAAGGACTAGCTTAGGATGTTCTAGAAAGATTGTAAGCTTCTGTGTTAGGTATGATGTTTGAATCATCTCTACCTTCAAGCTGCAGATGTTTATATGGGAGCAGTTTTGAAAGCTTCTTGACTAATTTTTCAGACTTTAGATCCTAAGCTTCCCCAGTGAAGTCGCCATTATGTTAACACCCAGGTTGTCCTCTTTGACTCCAGGGAGGATACGGCCGGGGTAACCACTAACCAATCTTTGGGCTACAGCTTCTAGCCCAGCTGTAATCAGAGAGGGCTCTCTCTATTAGTTATGTCACTGCTTTCAGTGAAGGTTTTAGGCTAGTTATGGAGTGAAATTTTGGTTGTTTTTGTGTTTGGTTGGGAGGATGCTCCTGATAACTTTTAGTGTCTGATTTTAGGTGTAACTAGTCCATTGGGCAATGGGGTCTTGGACTACTGTTCCCATGAGGTTTTGACTGAAATGTAAGGAAAATACAGGGCCTGTATGTATTCTGTGACACAAACTATGAAGATTGAGAGATGAAAATGGAAACAACTTAGCAAAAAGCAATGAAGAATTTTTTACTTAAGTTGACTGGTGTGAAAGAGGTCTGTTATCTGGGAGCAATTTCTTGAATTCCTGGAATAACATTCTCTGGTGATGATACAGTATTAAAGGTAGCATTGAAGAATTACTCTTTAAGTACCATAACTGAAGAAAACATATACAAATAGCTAGGATTGAAATCAGGGTAATCAAAGATTAAATCCTGAGTTATTCTTTTTTCTAGCTATTCAAAGAACTGAATATGTGCGGGAAACATGAGAGGTACAAGAAAGTATGGCAAACATAATCATAACAGTAAGGAGTAAGGAAACTTATTGAGCCATGGAATACACGGGAATCCTGTACTTTTAAGCCACACACCAGCAAAACATCATGAGAGACAATATCTGAAGAAATCCCATTGCTTTTTGTATTAGCTGCCTGAATCTTTACAGTATATGAGCAACAGAAGAGAAAACGAGAGCTTCTTTACATCCGGAGTCCAACGTCTCTAAACAAACGCGAGGGGGAATATATAGAGGCTTCATACAAAAATATCTCAGGTATTGAGTCATCTGAGAAGAAAATATCTCTTACACTTGTACAAGGAGAGTAGATGAGAAGTTATTGCAAGTATAAATGATTCTTAAAAGATTTTAACTCCTGTCAGGATAACCTTTTGACCTTTGGGCACTGCGGAGTTAGTTGCGCGGCTTTATCATAAATGTAGCATGAAGCGCTTTGCCACTCTGATTTTTTGTATCTTCTTGACCCTGCCACCTGTGCTTGCTGATGCTGTTGCTGATGTTGAGTACCTATGCTGAGTTGGCTCAGCGTCTTCATATTTGCTGTTATGGCCTTTGCCCTTCTGTATGTGTAATGTAAATCTTTTTTCAACAAAGATTTAATCCTCTTAACTTTGATTTAAAAGTAACTTTATCAAATCTTGCCATGTGTCTGGAGGGCGAAGCTGATGCCTCAAAATTGACCCTAAGGTCTCATCAGCCTCTGTGTACTTATAGAAATGAGGAGGCTCATCAAACAGATGTGAGACTTCATTTCTAATAAAAAACAAATTGTCTAACTTTTCAAAAAGAATTTGCCCTGTTACTGGACCTACTGAAGATGTTCCTGGTGTCTCAGCAATCTGAATTGCTGCAAAAGTGCTTACCCTCTTGATATATTTTTCATGAGAGAGCAATTTCCCTGATTCCAGCAAGTTGGGGAGCCCTCTGTCCTGCAGGGCTGAAAACCTGTTATGAAACTTATTTATATCCGCTTGCATATCCTGAATTCTCCTGTCCAGGGTTTGGATCAAATTCTTCATTGTTGTGGCTCTTTTGATCAGGGAAATGGTTTCAGTCCTATTAGCAATTCCCATTTTTATCAGCTGGGAACTCGTCCTATAGTTAAGGACCTCAATCATCCTGGGGGCAAGGTCTGCCATGTTGCCTAGGGAGTTTCTTGCTCTTTGCAGTTCTTTTCTTGCCCTGCCAATGAGTCCCACCTGCTCATAAATGGCATCAATGTACTCCCATTGGTTGGTTATTGCTTGCCCAATAGCAGTCCAAATCACCTGCTTAAGCTCTGCTGTAACCTTTTCAAAATTTAGCTCTTTTTCTAGCTGTGCAATTGTCTTCTTAAGAGCTTTTACTTCTCTTTCCCTTTCAGCCACATTTTGCTTAGACTTATCATATTTCTCATTTATCTTTGCTAAGCTTTCCTTGGCTTGATTGAGTTCTGACATCTGAGCCTCTAGCACCTGGAGTTCTTGCCTTAGTTTTTGCATATCCAGGCTCTCGGCCTGCTCTGTTGTTGGTGCTGTAGTGGCTGGTTCTGTAGCTGGTGCCTGTTGCTTTGGAGGGATGTCCTCTTTAGGGGTCTCCTCGAGGTCTATTGTCTCTGTGAGTAGTTTGGAAGACTGCCCTTGTTCTCTCCTCTGTAGAGTTGCTTCTAATGTAGTCTCTGTGTCCTGCAGCTTTTGTTGGGTGTCAACCAGTTCCTTATATAAGGTCATTAGCAGTGCAGTGACATCCTTTTCTCGTCTCTGTTCGGCAACTTCATCTGTTTGTGGATGTAGAGTTGGTGGGATCTTCATTTTCTTCTTGATTGCAGCTACATCTGCATCCCTTAGTTTAAGGACCTCCTGTATGGCCTTAACATCATTGGGATCATGCCCAAAATCTATAATTATTTCTTCCAATGCCTTGATCCTATTATCCTTGGCTTGAGAGGATGCCCTCTCCAACTCAAGCTGTGCTGCAGTGTTGTTTAAGCTATTTTGCAGCCTGTAATTTATCAAGGTCTTATCTACCAGGGTGGCATAGACCATCTCACCCGTCTGCTTGTGGAGCTCGATCTGGTCCATGGGGTGGATGTCCTTTGCAAGGACTTCTAAGTTTGTCCTTATATAATCTGCAGTTATTTGAGGTTGCTGCACTGTAGGGGCAAAATGGCTCATAGTCATTTTGCCTTCTTGCACATCAAAGGCAGCCATTAGTCTTTGTTGGTTTGGAGGGGCCATATTCAACAAATGATTATAGAGCTTAATCTTTATTGGCTCACTGCTTCTTTTGGTGTCTTTGAACTGCTCCTTTATGCCTACAGCTGTATTGTGCTGTTGTCCTGAGGAGCTGACCTCCCCAAGTGCTGCTTTATCCTGTTCTTGATGCAAGGAGCTGGCAGAGGTCTCTAGGCTTTGCATTTCTTCTTCTGAAAAAGGGTTGAGCCTCTGCCTCTTATCTGGTCCTTCTGTGAGGGGGGTCTCCCTCTCTCTTTTTCTGCTGGTATCCTCCCTTTGTGGGGTTTGGAGGACAGAAGAGTCTACCCTAGAATCCTGTCTAGGAGGCGCCATATTGGTTGCTCTTTCTTGGGTGGCTGCCTGGCCTTTTGCTCTTTGCTTTTCTTGATCCTGATGATCAGTTTCTTGCTGGTGTTGCCCTTGTTGCCCTTGCTGGCCCTGTTGGCCCTGTTGGCCCTCTGCTTCTTCCATTTCTTTGTCTTTACCTTTGTTTTGCCCCTAATCTGAAGTTTGTGCTGCCCCTTGTTGTGTTGCAGATGAGGAAGCTGGCGCTGTTGTGTGAGAACTTGGTAGGGCAGGCACCTGAGAAGGACATTCCAAGTCAGCCATTTTCAACAAATGTCTTCTAGCCCTCTCTACTAGCTCTTCCTGAGATACAGACTCTATTAAGGTGTTTTTCTTCCACTTTGGCTGGTTGGCATGTCTTGATATATGTAGCTGACTCTCATGCTCATAGCTAGAGAGTTTATATCTTAATCTTCTCGAAGATATAAAGCCATTGGGGTCATAGGGCTTCCAGAGGAAACTAAGTGTTAGGCCAAGGCCTTCCAACATCCTATCCGCCTACTTCCATCCTTCTCTTTTTTTTAAAACCAAATGACCAAGCTGGTTTTTAACTTTGAGTTGTGCCTTCTTGCCCTTCCCTGCAAAATGGATCTGATCGGCATTGTCGAATTGTCTGAAATACTTCAGGTCAAAGAGCCTCATAGGCACAAATTTGGGTAGCCTGAATGGGCGCAGCTCACACCCATATATCCTAATCACAGTGTGATGCTGGTAAAAATACCAGTCCCCTATGCTGTAGGCAGTGGACAACTGTAGAATTCTCTGCATTTCATCAGAGAGTCTTGGAGGAGGTTCTGTCATAAGTAGAGATAGGGCCAGATGAATGAACAGATCTATGAACTCACAATATGTATAGGGTGAGTAAAAACGGATATGGAAGATCGAGCTCCAATATACAACCGATCTTGGGTTTCCTGCTGCATCAGTTCTCTTGATTTCAAAAGAGAATTTTTCATGTTGGTGATACAGAATAAGATGATAAATATATGAGGTGTATCTGAACACCCTCTCTCTGGATAAGTGCAGGAATTGCTCATGTATTTTGTCAGAGATGTATGTGGCATAGTCATAGCAAATAGGGGCCTTCCCAGGGGCAAACATTGTCATCATGACTAGCACAGTTTCCTCTGTAAACTCCATTGATTTATATCCCAGAACTGAGCTTACCATATGGGCCAGGTCTAGTCCAAGTTGATTTAGGTATCCATCAAAGATGGGAGGATGCAGCACTGTGTCTGACTTGCTAAAAGTTGATTTAATTCAGGATCTCTCCCTCGTAATACTTGGTCCCTTGGTTGATTAAGTCCAGCAAGGATAAAGGAACCAATTTCTTGTGAGTTTTGAATTGAACCATATCCCTGATGGCCTGAGGGGTGGTATAGAATACAACTTCACCCTGGGGATTCATTACAGCCCTCTGTGTTGGATCATAACAACTGGCACATAAGTAGATGAGGTCAGGGAATTGTCTGACTTGAGGCATTTTAAAAGTTGGGAGGGAAGACTCCCAAATTCCTAGGATATCTGTTCCATCTCTGTGCCTAGCCCTGAACTCATTTAGCAGGTGAATATGAAATGTGCATCTTGATCGGTAGTCTTCCGAGATCTGGTAATCTAGGTCTGCCAAATCCTGCCAGTCTAGCTCTCTCTGAGGAGAATTTAGAGGAGTGACATTAAGGACTACAGGGGTATCCATGTTTGATCCAAGTAATCTTCTGAAATGCCGGGTATGCTGCTTGAAACACTGAAATTGAGGGGGACTAAGTTTAGCAGGGTTGGTGCACAGTCAAGGATAACAATGCTGGGCCTTTTGGGGAGGGCTTTCAGCAGTGGGGAAGACCTCCCTTGTCAGTTTGGGAGTAATGCAGGAAGTCCACGGTTGCGCGAACAGGGTAGGTTTTTTAGCAGAAATTGCAGTCTATCCGAGGTCTCCACCGCTATGTTTCAACTCTAAATGGTCGAATAAGGGTAGGATACAGTTGGTTTATCGGTGGAATTTCAATTTAATGGCTTTTTGTGGTGGTTTTTACAATAATTTTAAGAAAAAACCAGTTCGCAGGAGGACGAAGACTCAAATACCTGTTAAACAATGGCCTGGACTGAAGAAATGGCTGGGTTTGCGCGCTGGATTCTTTAAAAATGGTCGCGGGCCGGCTGGTTGAACGGTCGTCGTGAATTACATGCAGACAATTGAGCAGTGTTTTTCTAAACAATATGACAAAATTGCGAAAAAACGGCGAAAATATGGCTTTTTAGTTTTATTGGCGCGCTTTTTGGATGACGTAAGCATGACGTCATCATGGGGGACTGGGTTGGATGACGTCAGCAGGACGTCATCGGGTGACGTGGCGGTCAACGACCGGTCCATGGGGGCGATGAAGTGGCGACCACGTGGGCGAATGATGGACGAGGTGGGCAGATGTGGTGGTGACGTGCGTGATAGCAAGACGGGGACGTGGACGGGACAGATGTCACCATATCGGGACCCTTCCTGTACGACGAAGAAACTGTCAGACGGGCTCTGATGGAATTTGGGTGCGCCATCTATCCTCGCGTGACGTAAGTGTCTGACAGATATCGGAAGGTATCTGTCAGACGTGTAGGGTGCTCCGATATTGATGTGGGCCGTCGATCTGGAGACGCGCGATCCAACGGCTGTCGGGAGCTCAACTTGCACGGGCTGTAACTCCTGCTTTTATTAACTTCCGGACGTCAGGATTTCCCGAAATCAACGCCAACCGTAGATCTGGGACAGATGCTATCTGATGGTTATCGGACGGGCAATCTGCGCGAACTGTAACTGTGCGTGGGCGGGCTTTAAACAATGATATTTCTTCTGCAAACGTGACGGCGGGACCCTCCATACGCTAATTGATTTTTTGAAGAATTTTCAATAGTTTTACTTACCAAAATAATTCGGTCCGCCAACCTTAGGAAAACATGCAATTTGCGGGTTTGATATAAAATTTGGGCATAAATCTTTATGAAGGCAGAGACTATAGGGAAAGGGGTCCAATGGTTTTTATACAATATGAAAGGGTAAATAAGCTCCCGACCTTAGGATAAGGCGGGGGAAGGATAATTTCATAATATTTTTCCTCTCTTGGGTGTTTTTTATGGGATTAAAAGGTTTTTCAAGGGTTTTTAAGGTCGAAATGGAACTTTTGGGTAGGGAAACCGGTTGAGATGGAGCAAAAGGTGGAACATGGGTTCTTGACCTTAGCCAGGGGCTAATTCAATTCCCAGGGAGCGAACATTATGGCTATAGTGCCCAGGAGGGGGTATTTATGCATTGTGGGATTTATACACCATGGTGTTTATAATAATAGGGATAATGGGGTATAGGGAGCTAAGTAGTAGAGTTAGTTGTTAACATGGAGGGAACATATGAGTGAGGGCTAATTCAACCAAGTTTTCTTTGAAAATAACTTGGAATCAAGAGTAGATGAAAATGAAAAGAGTTTTACACAAAAAATGTGGCTTTTGAAAGCCATTAGTACCATGAAAAAACTTTGAATTTGTTGTATGAACCAGTGGATGAAGGGGTGTTAGTAATGAGTGATATACAAATGAAAAACGAGGGAGTTAGTCATGCTCCAATCTGTTTCCTTTCTTGTAGATGTTTGAGCAACTTTGGTCTTGAAAGAGACATCACTTCTGCAACCCCATCTACTTACCCAACTAGTTTTCCTAACATTTTTTTTGTTCCTTCTTGGAGGGTGCACTTGGACTTGCAAACCCTTTTGAATGCCTTTTTCTTTTCTTTGGCTTTTTGCTTTCATCTCCTATCTAATACAACCCTTATTCCTTCCAAGGTCCCAGATTAAGCAGTTGGGAACCTTAGCTTCTCTACCTAGCTACTGATCTGCCAAGATTAAACAGTTTGGACAGATCTCATTCTCTATTCTACAACATAAATTGAAAACCTGGCATGATCCAGATTAGACTGTTGGACCATCCATAAACTTTTGTGAAAATGCAGGCCTATGTACACCTTTTCCTGTAAATATGAAGCCTTTGTGACAGCAAAATGGAGCATATTTGGCACTTACATTTGCCAATCATGAAATATGAAACCTATTGGTTAGGTATCCAACATGTACTATGTATCATTTATAAATTCTCAAGGAATACATGGATATATTTCCTTAAGAATAAATCTGAAGTCTTTGACAAGTTTAAAGAATTTAAGGGTCTGGTGGAAAACTAGACAGAGAAGAAGGTAAAGGAGCCGAGGACAGATAACGGTGGAGAGTTTTGCAATAAGGAATTTGAAGAATTTTGTAAGAAGTGTGGTATAGCACAATAGAAGAATACTCCATATATGCCTCAACAAAATGGAGTTACAGAAAGAATTAATAAGACGTTAATGGAAAGGGAAAGAAGCATGCTTAGTGGTGCCGAGTTAGAACAAGAATTTTGGGCAAAGGCGGTGGAGACAACATGTTACCCAGTCAATAGATCTCCGTCATTAGCGTTGGAGGTTAAGACTCCATAAGAGGTATGGACTGGTAAGAAACCCTCTCTTTCACATCTGAGGGTATTTGGATGTGATGCATATGTACATGTTCCAAAGGAGAAATGAACTAAGTTGGATAGTAAATCTGAAAAGAGAATATTTATTGGGTATAAGGATGGTCTAAAGGGTTACAAGATTTGGAACCCAGTAAAAAGGAAGGTTGTGTACAACCGAGATGTGGTGTTCAAAGAGGTGAAAGATATTATTAAACATGAATTCCAACCAAAGGAACTTGAAGATAGAGTCTGAGCTAAAGGAAGAAGAATCAGACTCTACAACAGAGGAGGAATCAAAAGATGAAGAGCCACAAACTCCATGTGTGAGAAGATCAGTTTGAGAAAGAAGGAAGCCAAAAAGGTATAGTCCATTTTCTTTTTGTTCAAATTTTGCTTTATCTATTACTCATGATGATCCTAGAACTGTGAAGGAGGCAATAGATTCAAAGGATGGAAATCTCTAGAAAGAGGCCATGGCTGATGAAATGACATCTTTGCACAAAAATGAGGCTTGGGATCTGGTGGAGTTGTCGGCTGGAAGGAAACCCATTGGCAGCAAATAGGTGTTCAAAAAGAAGCAAATGCAGAAGGAAAAGTGGAGAAATACAAAGCTCAGTTGGTAGCAAAAGGTTATTCCCAGGTTCTGGGAAATGATTTTGGTGATATTTTTTCTTCTGTTGCCAAGGTAACTTCTATTAGATTACTTTTATCTATTACTGTTGCTTTTGATCATGAGGTAGAAGAGATGGATGTGAAGACAACATTTCTTCATGGGGATTTGGAAGAGGAGATCTACATGAAGCAACCTATAGGCTTTGCGGTGAAGGGTAAGAAAGAACTGGTATGCAAGTTAAAGAAGTCTTAGTATGGGTTAAAACAGTCAACAAGGATGTGGTATCAGAAATTTGATACATTTATACGGGGACTTGGCTTTTCCAGAAGCAAAGAAGATCATTGTGTGTATTTTAAATTAATTAGTGACTGTGTCATTTATCTGGTCTTGTATGTGGATGATATGTTGTTGGTTAGAAATGACAAAGGAATTATCTGGGATTTGAAGACCCAATTGTCCTCCAAATTCGACATGAAATATTTTGGTTCTGCAAACTATATTTTGGGCATGGAAATTAAAAGATATCAGGCAAAGAGGAAGCTCTAGTTAAACCAGAGGAAGTATGTCGAGACAGTACTGCAGAGGTTTAATATGCAAGATGGTAACTGATGAAGGTTCATATTCCTGTAGGTGTGAGGTTATCTACTAAACAGTGTCCCAAGACACAAGAAGAGGAAGAGGACATGTCCCGTGTTCCATATGCAAGTGCAGTCAGTAGCCTGATGTATGTAATAGTCTATACTAGACCATACATTACACACGTAGTGGGAGTATTGAGCAGGTTTATGTCAAAACCAAGGAAGGAGCACTAGACAGTAGTGAAGCGAGTTTTCGGGTATTTGCGTGGCACTAGTGATTATGGTTTGTGCTACCAAGGAAGACCAGGATTGGACAAAGTATTGGATATTTGTGGCTTTGTTGATGCTGACTATGCTGGAGATCTGGATAAAGGAAGATCTACAAGTGGGTATGTGTTTAACCTATTTGGAGGTGCAGTCAGTTGGATGAGTAAGAAAGAATCTGTAGTGGCACTATCAACTATAGAGGCAGAATACATGGCAGCCACTCATGCAAGCAAGGAAGCAGTTTGGTTGCAAAAATTGTGTTCAAGTATGGGGTTAGTACAGGGAGCTATAAGGATAGACTGTGACAGCCAAAGTGCAATTTTCTTGGCAAAGAACCCTTCATATCATTCAAAGACAAAGCACATTGATGTTCAGTATCACTTTGTGAGGGATATGATGGAAGACAAAAAGGTGTTGCTGGTAAAGGTAGACACTTTGAAGAATATTGTAGATGCATTAGGAAAATTTGTGAGCTCTGAGAAGTTCTCTTGGTGTAGAGACACAATGGTCATTGCAGGGCTGGATAAATCACTAAGCTCTCTTGTGGAAAGAAAACAACAAGTGGGAGAATGTTGGGTTGTGTTATATTATTTCTACGACTATCCCACGTAGTTAACTGGGGGTTAGAAGGGGGGCGGAGCCCCCCATTCGTTGCATAGTTGGAGGTCACAGGGGGTTTGAGGGGTGCCGCTAAGCCCACTCTATGGGGTCTGGGGTAGCACCCCAGAAAATTTTAGTTTCAGACCCTATGTTAGGTTGGCCGGACCCACCTATGGTTTTGTGCATGATTTTCATACATGTTTTTGGATGCGATGGTTTTTCGGTCAATGGTATTGGATGCTTAGGAATGTATAAATAAGTATTGTAACATCTAAAGGGACATAATGAAAAATCAAGCTGGTAATCATGATTTTGGGATCCACGGGAAAATCTCTATATATATGTGTTTTATGTGTTATGGTCTCGCATTGTTTATTTTCTGTTTTAGAATTAGTATGCAAGTAATTTCTATATGGGGTTAAAACCTCTCTCTCTCTCTCTCTCTCTCTCTCTCTCTCTCATCTATATAATCTTCATATATCATATATATATACTATAACACATTAAACATGTGTGTGTTATATATATGATATGTCTATATGGTTTAAGTATATATTATATATATAACACATAACAAACACATATAATTATAATATATATATATATATATATATATGTACGTGTGTGTGTGTGTGTCTCCCTTTCTCTTCTTCCTTTCGCTCTATATCTTTGTCACTTCCCTTCATTTTATCTATTTATCTATGTCACCATATCTCTCTCTCTCTCAATATCTATCTCCAACACTCTCTATATTCTTCTACTCTGTCTCCCTCTTTTCATTTTTTCTCCCTTGATATCCCTCCCCTCCTCTATCCCATCCCACTATATCTCCCTCCATCTCTCTCTTTCTCTCCCTAGGACTCTCTATCCCTATATGTCCATTTACATATTTATTTTTTCTTATGTATATTTTCTTCCCTCTTTATATTTATCTCCCTCTTTTTTTGCATCTGTGTGTGTGTGTGGGTGAATGCACATGTCTCTTCTTCCCTCTCTCTCCCCATTTCCTCCTCACACTACTCTCCATTTCTCTCTTATTTCCCCTCTCTCTCCCTCTTTATCACTCTCATCCTCCCTATCATCCCCCACTCCACTCTCTCTCTGTCCCCCCACCCTTTAGAAACTATGCCTCGCTAGCTTTATTCTATCTCCCCATCTCTCTCTCTCTCTCTCTCTCTCTATATATTATATATATATATGTGTGTGTGTGTGTGTGTGTGTGTGCCCTAGTCCCTATGTCTTATTATCACTTTATGACTCCATATCTCATCTATTTCTCCCTCTCCCCCTTCCCTCCCTTAGCACCTATGTCTCTCTAGTTTCATTTCTATCTCCCCCATATCTCCTTCTCTCCGCACCCACTATCTCTCTCTCTACCCCATATATATCTATTTATTTCTCACCCTCTCTAACTCTATTTACCTCTCTCTCTCTTTCTCCCCCCACCCTCCTCCCTCCCTCCCTTCCTAATTTTATCCATGCTTCAACTCCCCCTACCCACTATCTTTTCCCCCTCTTTACCCTAGAGTGATATCACTCTCTCCCTCCCTTTACCCTTCAATATCTCTCCCACTCTCCCTCTTTCTCCTTTAACTTTTCTCTCCAACTTTGTTTGTATCTTCCCCTTCATTCTCTATATCTCAATTTCTATTTACATATGTTATTATCTCTCTATCTCTTATTGCATCTCTCTCTCTCTCTCTCTCTATATATATATATATATATAAATTTCTCCCTTTCTCTTCTTCCTTTAACTCTATATATTTCTCCCTTCCCTTCTTTTTATCTATTTCTCTATCTCACCACCTCTCTCTCTCTCACTTTCTCTCTCTCATCCCACCCTTCTCTCTTAGTATTCTTTTCTATTTCCCCTTCAATCTTGCCATCCTTGACTCCTCTCTGACTTTGTATCTCAAACCGCTTTATTTTCTTCCACTCCCTCTCATTATTTGTCTCTTTTATCTATTGATATCCCTCCCATATTCTATATTATCCTTGTATATGTCCCTCCATCTCTCTCTTTATCTCCCCTCAACTTTATATCCCTATATTTCCATATTTCTTTTTTCTTTGTATATATTTTCTTCCCTCTTTGTATTTATCTCCCTCTTTTTGTGCTCCTCTTTGTGTGTGTGGCTGCACGTACATGCTTCTTATTCTCTCTCTCCCCATATTTGCTCCTGGCACTACTTCTATTCATTTCTCTCTTATTTCCCCTCTCTCTCCCCTCGATACTTTTGTCTATCTCTATCCGTATGCCTTGTTAACACCCAGGTTGTTCCCTTTGACTCCAAGGGAATACGGCCGGGGTAACCACTAACCAATCTTTGGATTACAGCTTCTAGCCCCACTGTAATCAGAGAGGGCTCTCTCTTTGAGGTTTGTCTCTGTTCTGCGGAGATTTTAGGCTAGTTATGAAGTAAGGGTTTCAGTTTATGTTTGGTTGAAAGGATGTCTATCTGTACCTAAAGTGGAAATCTGTAGAGAATGTTAGTGCATTGGGCAATGGAGTTTGTGGCTGCTGGTTTTTTGAAATTTTGAGTTGAGCAGCTGAGATTACAGGGCCATTTGCATACTTCATAAAACAAACTTGAAATTATGATGGTGAAATGTAAATAACCAGTGAAAAGCAATTAAGAATTTTTCACTAAGCTGGGGTGTGGGAAAGAGATATATTCCTCAGGAGCAAACTTGAACTCCTGAAACAATAATCACAGTGGAAGATATAGTGTGAAAGGGCAGCAATTAAGAATTACACCTTTATTACTATAACTGAAGAAAAAATTTATAATAGCTTAGATTGAGCTCAGGGTAATCTGTGATTAAATCCTAGAACTATTCTTTTTCCTTGCTATTAACTGTAAAGCATAGAAGCATGAAAGAGATATGAAAAGATAACAAAACACATAACGAAGAGGTTTAGGGAAAACTTATTGTGCCATGAAGTACGTAGGAATCCTGTAACATTCAGTTAAACACCACAAGGCATCAAACAACACAGAGCTTTGGAAATTCCATCGGCTTTTGTATTACTTCTCTGAAAATTTACAGTAAAAGAACTCTAGAAGAGACATCAACAACAACCAACCTCTGCAAACTCATGTGAGGGGGAATATACAGAAATGTTTCATACAAAATATCTCAAGCATTGAGTCATCTGAGAAATAAATATCTTCACCAACTCGTACAGGAATTAGCAGATAAGAAGTTATTGCAGCTTTCAATACAACATGAATGCTCTTTAATTCTGTCAGAAGATTTTTTGACCTTTGGAGGTCATTGAGTCGGTTGAACGCTTTGTTGTAAATGATGAATGATGTGTCTTTGCAGCTCTGCCCTCCTGTAGCTTTTCGGCCCTGTCACCTGTGACTATCAGTGCTGCTGTGGTGGCCAAATAGTTTCGCTGAGTTGGCTCAGCCTCTTTTCTCCATACATGCTGATATATCAAAATTTTCCTGTGCATGACAACTTACATATTTCAATGGAAAAAAACTTGATTACTGGCTCTAGTTTAGTAGTAATTGTATCAATCCAGTCCAGACTTCCTGTGTGGGCAATTGATGTCTTAAAATTGCCTCTATAGTCTCATCCGCCTCTGTATATTTATAGAAATTCGGAGGCAAATCAAACAAGTGATTGATTTCATTCATGATAAAAAATAAGTTCTCTACCCTGTTGTAGAGATTCTGTCCTGATGCTGGCCCTGATTCTCCTGAAGTGCTGGGCTTTTCTGCAATCTGATTTGTAGCAAAGGTGTTGACCCTCTTGGCATAATTTTCATGGGAAAGTAGTCTTCCTCCGCTGCCCATTAATTTAGGAAGACCTCTGTTCTGCAATGCTATAAATTTGTCCATGAATTTATTAATCTCTGTCTACATATCCTGGCTTCTTCTCTCTAATGTCTGTACCAGGGTTCTTAGTGTCAGGACCCTTTTTACTATTGAAATGGTCTCAGTCCTATTGGTAATTCCCATTGTGGCGAGCTGAGAACTTGTTCTGTGATTAAGCACATTGATCATTTTGGTGGCAGCCTCAGGCATATTGCCTAGAGATGCCCTTGCTCTTTGGATTTCCCTATGTACTTTTCCAATGAGCCCCATCTACTCATGAATAGCCTCAATATATTGCCACTAGTCAGTGATGGATTGGCCAATATTGGCCCATAGGACTGTCTTGAGCTCAGTTGTTACTTTATCAAGTGTGAGCTCTTTCTCGAGCTCATTTATCCTCCTTTTGAGAATCTTTATCTCTCTTTCTTTCTCAGCTACGTTCTGCTTGGATTTATCATATCTTTCATTGAGATTAGCCAAAGTTTCTTTGGCTTGATTCAGCTCTGTCATTTGGGCCTCCAAGACCTGAATTTCATTCTTGAGTTTATGCATATCAAGACTTTGAGCCTGCTCTGTTGTTGGTGCTGAGGTAGAGGGTGTTGTTTGCTCTGTCTGCTGAATGGGAGGGGCAGTGGTTTGAGGAGCTTCCTTTCCAGAGTTGATTATTTCCTGGAGGGGGCCTGAGAAGTTGGCCTGCCTCTTTCGT